>LDKF01000913.1:24921-47381 GCA_001026735.1 Rotylenchulus reniformis
CCCCCCCTATAACATGTATGTGAGAAATTAAAATATTAAAAAAGGAAAAGTTTTTAGCAATATGGACAATATATACCAAAGGCATATTGCATATTAATCAAATTTTCCGGATTTTAACTAATTTTTTTTGAGATTTCGGCAATTTTATTTTTTCTCAACCAAAAAATAATTTTAAAATGATTTTTAAGAGCATCTGGCTGTTCAGTTTTCTGGCCACCGTGTGCTGGGACGTGACGGAAGGCCTTGCGGTGTCCATCGGATTCGCCTTGATGACCACGGGTTCTCTTCCTTAGGTTTTCTCGAAAAATCGTAAACTTTCAGTTTTCCGAACCCAATGGCCCCGCTGGCACTTTCTGGCTAACTTGTCTGGCACAAATGATTTCCGTGACGCCGAGCGTTACCAAATGGTCTGCTCATATCCGGTAGATTTTTTTTAAATATTTTTTAGAAATAAATTTCCAAAATTTTCACAGGGTATCTGCATTTTCCGCTTTGACTCACCACTTCTGTTCACCAACGTGGATAATTTCAAGGTAACTTGTCTTATAAATTTATTTTTTTTTCGGACAATGCTACTTGGAAAATTTATGCAGAAATTTTTTACAACTTATAAAACGAATAATTGTTTGAGTTGCCAGACCGGAAGCTCTAATCTCGAATTCTATTCTTAAGCAACTCTGGTTCGATTTCACAATGAACTTTTTTTATCGATTTTTTTTCTTTTGTATCATATTATGGAACTTACTAGACAACTTTGATTCGATCAATCGCCAAAATTTTTTATACAAATTTTTCCCTGTCCGATCTGTTAAGTTAAGCAGCTCTGGTTCGATTCCTCAATTAATTTTGATTTGTTTTTTAATCATTTATGTGATTTATCAAGGAAGTTGGGTAACTTTGGCGGTTTCGATCCTCATCCAAGCCCTTCCCCCACAGGAGACTATTCACCGGGCCTTCCGTCACTGGAATCGCCAACAAAGCATCCGCCGTTCCCAGTCTGTGCCTCCGTCGGTGCTCATCCCCATGGATCTGCTGAGCCCGGAATCGAAACGCAAAAGAAAGGACAGCGACAACGATGAGCCCAAGAAAAATGGCAGCGATGAAGGTCAATTTTCGGGAAATTTTCCGTCCGCAACTTATTTTTATTTATTTAAACATCAAAAAGCTACATCTCGTACGAACAATGAAAGTGGATTTTTTTGAAAAAAATTTCAAACAAATTTTTAATCAAAACCATATGTTGATTTTTTAGGTCTATTAATTATCGTTTTTCACATATTTTAGATAGCCAACTGATTTTAAAAAAATTTGTTTCATCTTTATAATGTCGCATTTATTCCTATTTTAGTAAAATCCAGAGAAAATAATATATTTTTTAATGAATTATTCTCTTTTAAATATGAAAAATTCTTCTTAAAATTTTTCATTTAAAATTCTCCCTTTTCTCAAAACGCCAAATAGAAATTTTCATAGGCCTTTTTACTTTTTCCTTAAATATTTCACATATAAAGACTCAGGGGCTTCGGCGGCATCCGCACAATGCATTATTAAAGTTGAATAAAAAGGATTTTAGAAATTTTAATATGATTTTCTGGTAAAAATTCACATTTTTCTTAAATTTCTACAAAATCACAGAACCCTCCAGCGACAGCACTTCCGGAGTGGTGATGACTGCGACAGGCCCAACACGGTCGCCACCCCCACCAAAGATCGTTGTGGAGGAGGAGGATGACGAAGAACAGGAGGAGGAAAACGACAATGATGGCATTGTGCGGATGCCGCCGAAGCTCCTGAGAAAGGGCACAAGTGCCACTGCATTGGGATCAGGAGGAGGAGCGCCGCCACCAGTAAAAAAAATTTAATATTAATTCCATTTATTTTTCATATATGGAATTTATCTGCAATTTTTCAAATTCTTAGGAAAATATTGACCTCTATTTGACTTTTTTGAATCTTTCGTAAATTTACTGCAATTTTTTAATTAAATTTTTTGACCTTTACCCCATGAAATTTCATATTTCACTTTGAAATTTAAAATCCCTTTTCTCAAAAAATAATTTTCCAATCTTTTTTTTTGGTTACAGTATTCCGAGAAAGCGCCCATTTACTACCGGCACTTCATCATCGACTGTTCCGGCTTCACCTTTGTCGATTGCATGGGCGTCAACGCGCTTAAAGAGGTCAGCAATTTTTTTAATTATGAGATTTAATTTTCCTAAAGACATCGTAGTTGGGGGCACAAAGTATTATTAAAGAAATTCTCTTTTTTGTGGCGGAAAAAAAGCTACCAAATCGTCTTTTTTGTTTCATGTCAAAAATCCGCTAAAATGTAGGAATTGAACCAGCAATCTTAAATTGCTAAATAAACTCTTAAATTTTTTTGAAGATTTTCATAAAATTCGAACCATTTTTGCAACTATTAAAAATGTTCATTTCGTAGCGGGATTGAACCAGCGTTGCCTAATTTGTCATATTTTGGTCTCTTTTATTTTAGATTTTTACGGAAATGCGCGAGGAACGTGTGCTAGTTTACTTTGCGGCCGCCAAAGCACCGGTGCGCGACCTGTTCGAGAAGTGCGGCTTCTTCCACTACGTGCAAAAGCACAACTTCTACCCGACCATCCGGGACGCGGTGGCCATCGCGCGCAAGCGGCGCAATGCGTAATTTTTATTTGATAATTTTTTATGTTAATTTGACAATTTATTTAATGATTATTTCTGCCGATTTTTCATAAATTGCTCTAACAACTCTTCCCTCTTCACCTCCGGACTTTTATAATTTAAAACAGTTTTTTTTGCCTTGTAGTCTTTTAATTTTACTAATTAACGCATTTTCCATTTTCTGTAAAAAATTTCGAAATTTTAAAATTTGGGTTTTTATTTTGAGTAAAATAATATAAAATTCAAAAAATTAATTTTCCATTTTCCATTTAAAAAAGGAGATTATAATTTAATTTTTGTAATTTTTTTTACATAATTTTTAATTGATTAGAAATTTCGACAGGGATTCTCATTTTTTTCTTGAAATTATTCGGTTTTTGAGGTATTTTTGAATTTGTTTCAAAAAATAAAAAAAGAAAATTTTCGCAAAATTTATTTTCTTCTCAATTTCAGCTCCACCCAATATTTGCTGGACGAGCCCACGGAGCGCCAATACGACGCCATGCATACCGCCATGGACACCCAGCCGATGAACTAACTTCTACTAAGCACCGATTCGATAAATTCTTAAATCTTTTTTTAACCTTTTTCGCATCTTCTCATTTTTCACTTAATTTTTGATGTATACATTTGGTTTGTGTTGCTGACCACGTGATATATACGAGTAGAATATAAAATAAATGGAACAAAAAATTACACAACCATGGAAAGAATTGAACCTGAACTAACTTATAAGTTAATTATTGCGAAAATCGGGGGGGGGGGGGAAATTTGCGTGGCACCCTTTCCTTCAAAAATTGCCAAAATTTTTCAAAATTTTCTCCGGAGACCCTCTCCGATCCCCACTCCCACTTGGTGCCCCCCCCCGAAAAATTTTTCTGGCTAAAGGGCCTGACACTACCTACCCTCGCTATATTATATATTTTAGCCGAAGCCTATCCTGCATTTGCGGGCAAACATCTGCTTAACAATCGAGAACCGAACATCAAAAACATTAGTTTTATGGGTCTAAAATAGGATCGATCTGACAGTTTCAAAAAATTTTGTTCATCCGAACATGGTCAAAACATCATCCGAACATTTTATCGATGTTTTGATGTTCGGTTGATGTTTTGACCATGTTCGGATGAACAAAAATTTTTTAATTTTCAGAATATGTTGTAGACCCCCCAGACTAATGTTTTAGATCTTAAGTTGTTGAGTTTCTATGTAAAAAAATGTCTTGTTTAGACTCATCGATGCAGAATCGACTAAAAAATACGATATACCATTAGCCACCAGAATTCGAATTCCACCCGGTCACACTCCAATTTCGATAGATATACCCATCGAAAATTGTTTTTCGCAGATTTTCATTTCCCTCTATCTCAGTCAGTTGTTTTGAAAAAAAAATTGGTTAAATTGGAAAAAAACGCACAAAAAAGCGAGAGAATCAATGCAGAATTCTGCCTACACATTTTCTAACTTTTGGTGAATCTTATACTATATTCAGAATTTCTTTTTGTTTCAATCGATTTGAAATTAGAATTCACGCAAAAAAGCGCACGAAAAAGCGAGAGATAGGGAAACCAAGGAAGAGAAAGAGAGGGAGAGAGAGAGTGAATATGGATAGGGCAGAGAAGACAGAGTGCACCGGTTCTCTGACCCCTCAAATGCAACTCATGCAAAAAAAATTCCAGATTTGCCTCCTTATATATAAGTGATCGGGTTGTACTGTACTCCGTGGCGACAATGGCGTGGCACCGTTTCCCTCTGTGTACCTTTGTAAAAGGGTGTCCTGCGAGACATCCAAAGCACAAAGTCGTAACAAGGAAAAACCACAATCCTGCTGGTGAACAAATAAGGCACAGAGGTTGCATTCGGGTGGAGTCGTGACCAAGTCGTCCAACATTTTGGAAAAATGGGAAAAATTTATGGTAATTTTTGAGTTTTAGCCCAATAATTTATTTTAATAAAAATTATCATACACAGGGGAAAAAATAATTGCCATTGAAACATTGAAGAAATTTAAGGGAGTTGCATGATATACTCGAAAAACAGAACCCTATAGGAAATCCTAAATAAATGGATAGTTGGTTTTTTGCCTACTTAGTCCTAGGGTTTCCGGTGTCATTGGGCGCAAAAATTCTGCAATATTCGTTCGTTTGCTCTTTTTTTTTGAAAATTTTTGGACTGCTAATATAGAATTTCCTAAATTTTTCCCAACTAGATGGTTGTTCAATTTAAAATTTGAATTCACTTTTTCAAAGTGTTAGTTGCATGCCTTTCCTCACATCAAAAAGCGAGAGAGAGAGAGAGAGAGAGAGAGAGAGAGAGAGAGGGAAACGCAAGAAAGATAGTCTGAATATGGAGGAGGGTATTGCAGAGAAAACAGAGTGCCCTGACTCCCTGACCCTCAAGTGCATCCCATACAAAACTTTTTCCACCAGATTTGCCTCCTATAAAAGTGGCATTTTGCGGCTCTTCATGGCGACAATGGCACGGCACCGTTTCCTTCTGTGTCCTTTATGAAAGGGAAATGATGTCCTGCGAGACATCCGAGCCAAGGGATGACACGCCGACCGAACACGGTGGAAAGTGGCCATATTATGCTTGACAGAGGTTGCATCCGGGTGGAGTCGTGTGGCCAAGTCGTCCAAACTTTTTGGCATCACCAAAGAAAACGATAAAATCTAATCTATGAACTCCTATAGCCCACTATATCCAGTTTTGTGGAATTCATTACGTAAACAGAGACTGAATTTACTACATATGTTTCGACTTTCGGTCTTAAATATTGAGGAATGTCGAAAAAAGTATGCCACCCTTTTCTGCATCTTAGAAAACTTTCAAGCTGGAATCTTATAGAATTTTTTGGACGGACTTTTGGAAAAAGAATATTTTTTTTCATACTTTGAATTGGAGGGCGCAATTTTATAATTTTTTTTTAATAAATTTTTTAAATTTTAACCAAAAGACATCTTTATATAATTCCCAAAAATGATCAATCGCTCTTCTTTCTTGGATTCCCATCGGAGAAAATCAAAGGAAGGAAGTGATCTTCTTCCCAAATGTAAATATTATTAACAAAATATAAATTTGTAATATTTCTAACATAAAACCCTAATTTATCTTTTCAAGATTATTTTTTATTTTCAAAAAACAAGTAAAACAAACGGCGGAATAGCCCTGTGATAGAATCTCAAAATTTTGGAAAATAACAAAAACAGCAACAATAACAATAATAATATAGCCGCGAATACACTTTTTTTGGTCCCATTCACTCATTCGTCCTCGCTGCTCTCTTCCTCCTCCTCCTCTTCATCTTCCATTTCTTCATCCTCCATCTCTTCCTCCTCATCATCCATCTCTTCATCGTCGATTTCCTCCTCCTCTTCCTCATCGGTTTCCTCCTCCTCCATGGCCCCCTCCTCCAACTTCTCGCCCAATTGGTCCACAAAATTTTCGGCATTTTTCACGTTGGTTTTTCCTTTAAATTTCTGCCGGTCAGTGGTCCGTCGATGTAGATCACGACCCAAATTCTAAAAAAATTTAATGTGCTTAAATTTCTTATTAAAAATAAAAATTATGAATTTTTTCAATCAATTTTTTTTTTGCAAAAATAAAAAAATCCAAAATGGACCATCCCTGTTCAAGACGACCCTTGTTTAAATATTGTTTCGAAAAATAAATAAAATGTTCATTAATGGATTTGAACCAATGACTTAAGGCCAGCGTTGCCAAACTTTGCAGATCGGACAAGGCAAACAATTACTGTGTTCAATCTGCTACTAACAATAGCCGGTTCAATTCCACTGCGAAGTGGAATTGATTTTAAAACAAATTGTAAAAAAGGAAGATATTCATATGGAAATTGCAGATAAAATTTAAAAATCATTATTTTTATAAAAATTGTCAATATTGTGCAGAGATGAAGGGATGCTCCAATTTCATATTTTTCCTTTTAAAAACTTTTAATTCTCGGATTGCGATGAATAATCCCATTTTTTTCTAAAAAATCCTCCCCACCTTCAACCCGGTCTCGCCAAGTATTGCGCGCAACTTTTGCCCGTCCAACGGGGCCAGTCCGACCTGCTCAATCGCCGCTTGGATGAGGGGCTGAAAATGTATCATTTTGCCAAAAATAAAAATAAAAATTTTTTGACCTTCGAAGCGGCGGTCATCTCCTCGCTGGCGTTGAAGAACCAGCCCAACAGCAGCAAAAATTTGGCGGTCAAGTGCTGATGTGTCCGTTGCACAGTCTCTGCATTCGTGCCATCCTCGATTGGCTGAAATTTAAAAAAAATAAAAATATCGATATACAATTACAAAATTTTTTAAATTTTTCGCGTCTCTTATTTTAATTAAATTTGAAAAATTTGTTTTAATATTTTTTGCAAATATTTTTGCATTTTTTTTCATTATTTTTAATATAATCACCTTTCTGAATAAATTTTTATTTTTAAATATTTTTACCAATTTCTAAAAATTCTAAACCCACCTCTTCCTTCATGTCCGTAATGCTCAAAAATGGTTTTATCCCCGATGCAAAACATTTGCCCAGTTCGTCGAACACACTCTCGTAGATTTTGTGTGACTGAAAAAAAAATATAAAAATATATCAAAAATCAAATTCCAACTTCTTTGTTGCGAAGCATTAATGTGATGACCAAATTCAGCGCTTGTACCTTAATTTTTTCATTTTTTGGTGCAAAATTGTTATTCTAACTTTATTGTTGACGGTCAGACTTTCATCCAAAGCATGTTGGAAAATGGACAGCGGGAAATTGGCGTCGAAATAACGCTGGAATTTTTTAAATAAATTTAAACATAAAATTACAACATGCCTCACGATCAGAAACAGGCCCGTAGCCAGGAAAAATTTTTGAGGCACCAAGGGGGAGGGGGTCGGAGGGGGTTTCCGGCGGCCCCTATCAGGGCCGTCGGAGAAAATTTTGAAAAATTTGACGATCTTTAAAGGAAATCAACCATAAAATTACAACTCAAGCCATAAAATTACAATAAAATTTTAAAAGGGGAGCCTTTTCATTTTTTTTGGTCTTGGCATTTCGGGAGGGGGGGGGGCATGTGCCCCCCTCTGGCTCTATAAAAAAGAATTTTATTTGGAAAAAAATGACTTGTAAGTTCCCATAGCTATGTATAATATAAGAAAATAATAGCTAACAGCAAAAGTAGATCCAAAATTTTAAAACCACTGGAAAAAAGAATTTTAAAGATGAAGAAAAAATTAATCCTATAAAATTTGGCAAATTAATAATTATTAAAAATTCCATTTTTTGTTCCCAAACATACCGGATACTTTTCGCACAGTCCTTGCAACACCAGCGAATGCAGCAGTCCCCTGTTGTTGGGCCCTGCTCCTGCTTGCTCGTCATGAAGGCGTTCCTGGAGCAGTTGCTTGATTGCTTGCAGCATTTCAGGCGCCGGCGTATGCTTTTGATGATTACAAGACGAAGAGAACTGAAAATGATTTTTTTTTTAAATTTTAATGCGATCGTTTCAATCCCAAATACCAAAAAAATAAATTTCGGTTCTAGCTTCAAAAAATAAAGTTTTTTCGTACTTCTTTTCAAAAATGTTCCTGTTTCGAAAATAAACAATCATAGTTCATAAGTTGGCGAGTTTTTAAATAAAATTAAATTTTTTTTAAATTAAGAATGTATCAATATATTTAAAAAATCAATGTATTTTATTTGTATTAGCATTTATAAAAAATCCCACCAGCCCCAAAGCAGCCTTGCTGGCCACCTCAGCAGCTCCCCGATTCGTGTTTGGGGTTTTGGCGTCTTCCACTGCTCCGTTCAGGATCTGCTTGAACAGCTTGACAAGGCGTTTTGTTGATGTGTCAGCCTCCTAAGCAATGTAAAAACGAGTTTAAGCCAATATTAGATTGAGAACAAAAACATCTAATGGACAAAAAATCAAAAAAATTAATAAAATTCACCTTTTTCCGCTGGAAAGTGGGCGAAAAAATGCAGCCGGGAATTTTGCGTAAAACATCGCGGTTGGCGTGCCATACAATCGAAGTCACAATGTGAGAGTAGATGGACTGGAAGCAAAAAATTTTTTTTTGTAAAAATATCTTAACGGCCGATGGTAAAAAAACGAAGTCAGAAGCCCCCGAAGGGCTGCAGAATGTTTTGTTTTAAAACTAGTTTTCAGGTGAGCTCGTGAACTATTCTGTATAGAAGGGTGCTCTTCCCGATAGAAGCCGCCGGAGAAAATTTGGTGTCTTTTATTAAGAAAATGGCCACTTTTTTGCTTTGGAATTTTAAAATATTAAGGATGCCGGCCGGAGAAAATTTGTTCAACAGTGGGCTCCCTATGAAAATTTTTGACCTGGCGCCCGGGGGAGGGGGGGTTCCAGCCCCCTCACCAGTCTCCCCTGGCGCTGACCTTGCCAATTTATATAAAAATTATTTAAAAATCTGACCCAAACTTCGGAGTAGGGTGCCAGCGCCAGATATGTCTGCACATTTTCGAGCAGTCGGATGCGGAAGATGTACAACTGGTGACGTTGTTGACCTTGCCGTCCCTTCATCGAGTGTTTGCGGAACACCATGCCAAGATTCTTGTCCAATATGGCAATTTGTTTGTCCGACAATTCCTAAATAATTGAAAATCAGATAATGTTATGTATAATCGGAATCAGAAAAGTTTTGAATTCTGATCTTCATTTGCAGTTAAGTATAGTTTTTGAAGCGATTATTCTCGAGTGTCGGTTTTTACTTTCATCATATTATTAAACATTTAAAGAAAATCGTTTAAAAAATTTTGCGAAAAAGGAATCTCAGCGCTCTAACCGGCGAATATTTTTATTCTTACTCTTTTGTTTTTATTATTTTAGAAAGTAAAGCTTTTATAGAGATATTTTGGAGATAAAAAATGAATTTTTGAAGCTGATTCATTCACATGTATTTATTTTATATTTTAAGCCTGAAAATATTAGTGCTAGGGCGTTAAAAAAGTGCCAAATGCAAAGGCTTGGCCGAAAACTTTTTTAAAGACTTGCTATGCCGAAAGTATAAAAAGCCATTGTGTAGAATTTCGAAATTCAGCCAAAAAGTTCGAAATTTTCCCGAAATACCGAAAAATAGGGCTTTAGCGAACTTTTTGGCCGAATTTCGAAAAAATTAAAAAACCAGAAGATAGAGCATAAAATTGTAGAAAATGGCTTTTTATAGTTTTTGGTCAGATTGGCAAATGTGGCACTTTTTTTAAAGTCCTAGCAGCAAAATATTAATTTATGTAAAATTTGCTCACAAATTTGTCCGTTTTCGGGTCGTTGTCTGCCACTTCCATCGCGTCCTTCTCGAAGGCGATTTTGCCCAGCGCATTCCGAGCTTCGTTCACCAACTTCGGGTTCACCTCTTCCGGCTCAACCTCTTCATCTTCTTCTTCCGATTCTTCTTCATCATCCGCCTCATCTTCCTCTTCCTCCTCCCCTTCCTGCTCATCCGTTTGCTCTTCATCTTCGGCTTCTTCTCCTTCCTCATCATCTTCATCCTCTTCCGTTACCAAAGCTTTCTTCTGTACAATAGTCTTAAAAGGGGAAATATCTAAAAATATATAAAAAAACAATTTTTTAAAGAAAATTTCGATATATTCGCAGAAATATTTTTTTCAAAGCAATTTATTAATATAAGGCCGGCCATAGCTAGGGGTCGTGGGGTCTATAAACCAAACGACCTAATAAATGCAAAAAATCAAAATAATAAATAAATATATATGTATATATATATATATATATATATATAAAATTGAGTGAGATAAGACAAATATAGACCTCAAGGATGGGTTTGATGTGCTCGGCGGTGAGCACTTTGTTGAAACGGGCCAATAAGAAGCAACCCAGTGCCTTATGCACATGTTGGTGACGCGCACACCATGCGATGACCAAGTCCACTAACGGAGCGGCCAGAGCATCAATGGCATCGGCGGAAGCGGACAAATCCTGAAAAATTTTCATGATCAGGAAAATTGATAAAATTTTAAAAAATGAAGATAAATTAGCAAAAAAACCATATTCTTGATGAAACCGTGAGACTGAGACATTACCTTGGCCATTTTGCGAATTTCGGTGGCCTCGCTGGCATATTCTGCTCGTCTGTCCCTGTTTTCATCATTATCTTGCAAAGCATGGCCGAGAAGGCATACTGCTGCGGAGAGTATCCAAAGAGTGCTAAACCAAAATATATTAAAATTAAAGACTGAGGCCGGACCCGAACATTCCCCGCGGGGTCCGGCCTCTTTTGGGGACCCCGGACTCCGGATCCGGTCTGGGGTTCTTCTAAAGTCCAGATCCGAGACCTCGGTCCGGACTTTTTAAACCCGGTCTTTCCCGGACTCTAGATCCGGAAATCCGGGTCCGGGGTTTTCAAAAAACTCGCTCTCTAATAAAAATGTTTTAATTATTATTTATTTGCCAATTGTACCATGTCATATGCTTCTGTCGCTTCTCTTCGTCCTCATTCTTCAGCTCTTCCGCTGCTTCCGGCGCGTCTTTGTACTTCTTGGGCTCCAATTGCTTTGCGAGTTCCAAAATTCCATTGGCGTGTTCAGGGCGCAATTTTGAGAACATGTACAGGCCATGCACGAAGCGGGATGGCATCAACTTGTCCAGAGCGGAGCAGACCTTAAAAATGATTTGGCATCAGGGCTGTCGCGAAATTCCGATTTTCCCTTTTTAAAGGTTTCGTTTTTTTCGATTTCGAAAAAAATTTCTTTCGTGACATTCAATCGAATTTTCGATGGATTATGCTTTTAGAACAATCCCAAGTGATATAGGCACTACACGAGAATGTTGTTGATAAAAACCAGTTTTTTTAATATAAAGTTGATTGATTTTTAAGTATTATTTTTTTCATTTACAATTTTTGTTCTTGTTTCAACACATTGCATGAATCGAAGAACGCCGGACTGTCGGTAGAAAAAAATAGTAGGAGACAAAATTTTCAAGGGGGGGGGGCGTTAGCGAAAAAAACCGGCGAAAGCGCCGCCAGCAAAAAAAAATTAGAGGGGCTCAATTCGTTAATAAGCAAAAAACAGTTCGCTACTTTTAAGAAAGATTTATGATTTAACCTTTTTTAAGAAATTCGAATTTTTTGTGCAAAGAATATTAAGGTGCCCGGTGTTCCAGATAGGGGCGACGGAGAAATTTTTTTAGCCCGGTCAGCCTCCCCCCGGCGGCGAGTTGGATCACAGTTTGTTTTATATCTTAATAGTTTTGGGTTTGTCAGGTGTCAGCGGCATCGACAGAACAATAGAGAAAAAAATTTTTCTCGAAAATTCAGCAATGGCATTATTTAATTAATTTAGACCGAAAATGTATCCCCCCTAATTAACTTAAAATTTTAGTTTAGACCAATCTGAAGCTCTGGCCGGATTATGCGTTATGGGCCTGATAAAAGTTGAGTAATAAATTTTTTGTCCAAATATTTTTTTCTGACCTTATGAAACTGATTGGCGTCGTTGTCCTCTTTTTGCAGGGCAGCAACCGCGTGACGCAAACTTTGCATAGCATGATCGGCAATAGCGCCGAAATCGTGTTCTTTAGAAAAAAATGAGAAATTTAGTATTTTTTAAATATTAGTTACTTTTCGGACGAAACCCTCTCGGCAGCACAGGATCCTAAAACGATAAAAAATTTTAAATCTGGGATTAAATTTAGAATTTAGTGTAATATAAAAAGGGTGGAATTTGCTAAATTTTTCCTACTTAATGAAGAGAAACACTAAAAAGTAAATTAAATCTTTTTCTCCAAGATTTGAAAGTTTTAGAACTTTTTAAATTAATTCATAAAAAAATTTGATGAAACACCAAAATCCCAAACCTTCTTCACGATCCCATTTTGCTGTTGCTCTCGTTGTTGTTCCTGCAATTTTTGTGCCCAAGCAGCTTTCTTCTCCTTTTTCTTCAATTTCTTCTCCATTCCTTTTGCGGTTTTCTGCTGATCCTGAGGCTCTTGATTTTCCGGTTTCTTTGTGTTTTTCTGTTCCTGATGAGCCTGTTGATTGTCCGGTTTGTTCATCGAAACCTCATTTTCCCTAAAAAAAATTTCATTTATATATTTTTTTCAAATAAGTGGAAAATTTTTTATTGATCATTTTTTAATAAAAGGAAAACATACATTGCTTTCTGGTTTTTTTGATTCTGAGACTTTTTATTGTCCGGTTTCTTCAACTGTTGACTGTCTGGTTTCTTCTTCATCGACTCATCATTTTTCCTTAAAAAATTTTTGGATTAAAAATAAAAATTTTCCATGAAAATCTCAATAACCCCCTCATCAGCCACAGCCCACTGACTACGCCTCGGATTTAAAAAAAAACTTTAGCCTATAATCCGCCCCTACGTAGCAGGGGCGTAACGAGCCCAACATTCCAGGGGGCCGTGTAGAAAATTTTCAAAAATCAATTCTTAAGGGTGCATTTTTGGATCAAAAATACTCGTTTTCAGGGGTATATATTTTAGACTGCAATAAAATTCAGTTTTTGCACTTATTATTTGATAGAAATGGGGTGCGGGGAAAATTGTTCGAAAAATTATTCCATTTTCCTTAAGAAATTTGATAATTTTTCAGCATTTCAGACTGGGCCGGCTTCGTTTGCCCCCCCCCTTCGTTACGCCCCTGCAATGTTTTATAAAAATTGCTTTTTCGCAGCGAAATGCTTTCTTAGTCTTGGATGCTTTTTTTAAAAGAAAAAATGGGACCCCTGCGTTAGACATCAAAAAACAAGTGTATTTACATATTTCTATAAATATACTATAATATTATCATAAATATACTTTGAGGAAATGCCATTGTGCAGGTGCATTTGTTTCGGCACAACATTTTTGATGTCGACCTAAACTTTGTGCATTATTTCGAGTTAAGGACAAAAAATCCTGAACTTACCGATGGCAACTCCTTCTTGAACTTCTTGTGTTTGTTCTGCCCTTCTTGTTGCGCTTCTTCTGCCCTCCTCTTGTTGGTGGACTTGACCTCCTTCTTTGCTGCTCCATTTTCAGATGGTTTTGGAGGAGCCATTGAGATTTTTGGACTTTTCATTGTTATTCGCTTTGATCAGAAATTAAATTGCTGAAAAATGAGACGAAATTGATCAGAAATTAAATTGCTGAAAAATGAGACGAAATATAGTAAGAAAATCTAATAAACTGAGCGCCAGAGGAGAGGGTAAAAATTTCTGTTTAAAATCGAAAATTAGGAAAATTTTTTGGGGATTGAAGGCGAAACGAAAAATTCGCAAGAAGGGTGCATCACGCAGTACAGATAGAGATTTTGAAAACTCCCGGACTGGATGGATGCAGGTCCACACCTGGACCTGGATTTTCTGGACAAAAATCCAGGCTTGGATCCAGGAAATTTTCTCAAGATGCTCCGATCCGAAAGCCCTCTCCGAAATCCGAAAAATGAATTACTTTTTCTTAATGACAATTTCAAAATAATTTTAAATATTTATTATGCTTCGTCGCCAGAGTGGGATCAACATGCAAACTTTTTGCGATCGAGCGATCCGGTTTTGTAAAATAGCGAAAAAATTGTTAAAAAGTTAAATGAAAAAGAATTGATAAAAATTCTTTTTCTCAAAATTTTTTCCCGATCCTGGGCCTGGGTTCATGTCCATTTTGACCTGGTTTTTCTAGGGTTTAGACCAGGAAAACTCAGAAAAGCAGGTTTCCGAAAAAAAGCAAAGCCAGATCCAAAATCAGATTTTTAAAATTTCCGATCTCTCTTTTTTTAAATTAAAAAATGATCGATGCCTGACCCAATCCGGACTTTTCTCGGATCCGGGGACCGGTCTTTATAGGGGGGGGGGATCCCGGACTTTTCTCGGATTCCGGGTTCCAAAAATAACCGGGTTCGGATTCAGGTTTTTAAAATCTCGACCTCTACTCAAATCAAAAATTTCAAAAATGAAAAAAGTCGATGCAGTCGATGTAACAAAAAACAGAATGCCAAACAAATTATGAATTTGGCGAGAAAATAAAATTTAAAACAATTAATTCTTTTCTTGTAATTAAACCAAGTGATTGATTAAAAATCTTTTTTTAAATATAATTTGGATGGCGAAATTTAATGGCCCTTGGCCATTCCTGGACTACTGTACTGTGTTTGTGTACTGATACTATTTTTCTCAAAATTTTGAACTCTATTTTTGAGGATTCGAGAGGCAATAGGGGGTGTTTGATTGTTTTTTTTTTTAAAAAGTTGTGGCCAAAATATCACACGTGACGGAAATTGGCAAATATGTGTGATTGATTTGGCCATAACTTTTTTTTACAGTGGGCCAATCCGGATTTTGCTCATTTTGTAGCTAATTTTAGGCTCTAGACAACAAGAAAATTTTCTATTAAATTGATTTTAAGCGGCGGCTCAAACGTCCCTTTTCGTTCGAGAAGATCCAAAAACCGACATTTTCACGGGGAAAAATTCTAACAAAAAAGTTTCAAAAAATGTAGAAATCTTGAGGCTCGGACTTGAACATCACTCTAAGGGTCCCCAATTGTCACATTCTAATCCTCAATTGTCGGATCCTCAAATGCAGGGCGGGTCCTCAGATGTCGTTCACAACAGGAGGATAGCAAAGAAAAAAGTTACCTTGATAGTATAAAATTAGACCTTGAACAAGATTTTTCGTGAATTTATTTTATCTAGTACATATATGATAAATAAACTAATTAAACAAAAAAAATCAAAAATGTTTTTAGCATAAACCGAGGGACATCGCACCCGAGACATTAATNCAGTTTACGCGTCCAATCGACATTTTGCGCGTCCAATCGACTTTTACGCGTCCAATCAACTTTTGCGCGTCCGATCACATTTTACGCGTCCAATCAAACTTTTGCGCGTCCAATGGAAAAAAAATTAATAAATTCCGATAAAATGCAATGTAAAAAATAACTTTTCCCTTCTAAGTATGTGGTAGTTTAGTTCATTTTATTAACCCCTCTCCTATGCCTAAATTTTCTTGATTTTGCGAATAAATGGCGAATTTGTATCTTATGCTTGATTGTTTTTCTCACTGATATCCAAGATCATAAAGGTATTATCATTATCATGTTCGAATTTTTGGTCGGTTCAATCCAAAAAAACAAACAAAAAACAACTCTATTCCATAAAATACTGGAAGAAGAAGATAGTGATGGAGGTGTATAAAAGGCACCAAAATAAACAATGGGAATTAAGAGGAATTTGCAAATAATAACATTTTTCTATATTACATTTTATCGGAATTTATTAATGTTAATTTATTAATTTTTTTTCATTGGACGCGCAAAAGTTGATCGGACGCGTAAAAATTTGATTGGACGCGCAAAAATTGATTGGACGCGTAAAGGTCGATTGGACGCGCAAAAGGTGATTGGACGCGTAAACTGGAGTAGAGCCAAAAATCTAAACCCTTGAAAATCTCAGGCATTGAAATTTTTTAATAGATCTGTGAATGAAATTTTGGAAAATCCAAGGTCTATGTTCTATGTTGGAAAACTCCAAGGCCTATGAAATTTTGGAAATTGAATTGTCCGTGAGCTGAATAAAATGTTTTTGATGTCAGCAAAAAATTAGCTACAAAGTGAACCAAAGCTCACCCAAATCACAGCGGGCCAATTTAAATGTGTTTAGGCTTATTTTGTTGCTATTTTTTAACTCAATTTTTGACATCAGAATGGTGTCTCTAGGATACGTTCGAGCCTAATTATGGCGTGGTCCGCAAAAGTCGTGCCACGGTCCATGATGGCTAATGACTTGACCTCCCCCCCCCCTAATACTTATATGTAGGGGGCGAACTTTTAGGGAATTCCCCTAAGCCAAAATAGGGACCTATTAGGGAGCAAAAAAGGGCCCAAATAGGGAGAAAATAGGGAGCTATCTAGCGAAAATAGGCAAAAATAGGGAAATTTTTTTCCCCAAAATATGACCTAAAAATTCAAAAATTTCGTTTAAAAAAATATTAAGCCTTTTTAAAACCAATTTAACCATATCTTGAGATGTTTTCATTATAAAAATTGAAGTTTCACAAAAAATATTTTTAAAAAAATTTCGAAATTTTTTCAAAAAAATTGCGAAAAAAATTTGAATAAAAAACTAATAATTATCCCAAAATTTTGGAAAAAACTAGAAAATTTCCAAAAAATGTTCGGAAAAAAACTAATTTTTTTTCCAAAAAATCTAAAATTTTCGGTTTTTATTGCATTTTTGTGAAGAATTTCTTTAAAAATAAGCCAAAATAGGGAGAAAAAAGGGAAAAAATGGCGAAATAGGGAAAAATTTAGCCGCGCTTACAGAAATAGGGAAAATAGGGAAAAAAAGTCCATCAAAATACGTTTAAATATGTCTAAAAACGCGTTTTTGAGCGTTTCCCTACGATTCCCTGTCTTTAAAAAAATAGGGATTTCCCTAAAAGTTCGCCCCCTAAGTACTTATATGTGTTGTAGCCATCGTATTTTCAGCCGAATGCGCATTCGGCTAGCCGATATCGCATCGGTGATCCAAACATTTGCCAAACATGGGGGTCAAATGGTTTGAAACCCAAGACCAAATGTCGCAACCGTTTGTTTGGGGGGTCTACAACATACATATTCCGAAAGTTCCAAAATATTTTGTTCATCCGAACATGGTCAAAACATCACATGTATGTTTTTATCGATGTTTTGATGTTCGGATGATGTTTCGACCATGTTCGGATGAACAAATTGTTTGGAACTTTCAGAATATGTTGTAGATGTTTATTTGGGCAGTAGATATACAATTTGGTTAACATAATACATGATAGTATCTCTGATTATTAATTAAAAAATTTATTCAATTTTCTGACCAATTTTTTGGAAGTTAAAGTTAAAAACTATACTTAATTTTTATTTTGCTCTTTCGACTCTACCACGAAAGTATAAAAAGCCTTTGTGTAGAATTTTATGCTCTATATTCTGGTACTTTTGATTTTTCGAAATTCGAACAAAAAGTTCGAAAAAGGTGGTGCGGTTCCCTGTCATTTGCGCGCCATTCATTATAACTCGGCTCAAACCTAACCTAAAGGAACCATTCTGATGTCAAAAAATAGAGCAAAAAATTAGCTACAAAATAAGCCTAAACTCATTCGAATGGATCTACTCTGAAAAAAAGTTATGGCCAAAAATAGTGGTTTTGGCCAAATTTTACACTATTTTGGCCATAACTTTTCTTCACAATGGACAGATCTGAATGAGCTTATCATTATTAGGAATATTTTTGAGCTTATTTTTTGCTCTATTTATGGCATAATAAAAGTTTCTCTATGTTGCGGTTGAGCCGAGTTATAATGGCTCTACTCCAGTTTACGCGTCCAATCAACTTTTACGCGTCCAATCGACTTTTACGCGTCCAATCAACTTTTGCGCGTCCAATGAAAAAAAATTAATAAATTAACATGAACAAAATTCCGATAAAATGCAATGTAGAAAAATGTTATTATTTTGCAAATTCCTCTTAATTCCGATTGTTTGTTTTGGTGACTTTATACTCCTCCATCACTATCTTCTTCTTCCAGTATTTTATGGAATAGAGTTGTTTTTGTTATTATTATTTTTTGATTGAACCGACCCAAAATTCGAACAAGATAATGATAATACCTTTATATGATCTTTGGATCTCATCAGTGAGAAAAACAACCAAGCCTAAGATACAAATTCGCCATTTATTCGCAAAATCATGAAAATTTAGGCATAGGGGAGGGGTTAATAGAATAAACTACCACATACATAGAAGGGAAAATTTATTTTTACATTGCATTTTATCGGAATTTTGTTCATGTTAATTTATTAATTTTTTTTCATTGGACGCGCAAAAGTTTGATTGGACGCGTAAAATGTGATCGGACGCGCAAAAGTTGATTGGACGCGTAAACTGGAGTAGAGCCGTTATAATGACCGGACACGCCTGGTGCAACTACAGTAAAATGCGCGTCAGAAAAATGTTGAAATCTGGCTTTCTTTTTTGGAGGTAGAATGTCTCGAAGCGATTGATTGGCGGCGCTTTGGCGTCTCCTTTCTCTTTCCTCTCCTTATTACTCTTTTTCATCATAATGGGCGTGTCACTCCTTGGCATGGGCGTGACCCTCCACCTTCCCCAAATAAATATCCTTTCCAAATCGCTCTTTCCTCACTATGTGATGTGAAGTCGCGTAGAGATTTATCCTAATGCAGGCAAAAATCGTTTCAAAAAATTATAACTTAAAGAGATCTCCACATTTTTCTGACGCGGATTTTACATATGACAGCAGGGCACACTTGCGATGTTTGCCCCAGGCAAAAATCGCAAAAATCAAAATTCAAATTTTCCATGGTTTGTGCTGGGTCGGGGGCCGCTGTAGGTCAATGTCAGTGATGAATGATGATTGGGGGAGACCAATCAGCAGATTGTCTAAAGGCAAAAATGCAATTTTAAAAAATGCAATTTTAAAAAATGCAATTTTTTTGGATTCGCCTCCGTACTGCCTCATTTTTTTTTTGCTTTATTATTATTTATAATTCCTTTTTATGGTACTTTTCCTCTTACCCCCCTGAAAAATTTTCAAATATTTTTTTTGCTAAATTTAACAAACAATCTTACTCTTAGAAGTCATCAGGGGGTTCTCACATGCTTGTTTTATCCGAATCTGCTGATCTCTACATAGGGCTTGAAAAATATCCATATAAAATCGCAAAATATTCGCCAAAAATCGCAATATATCCACATAAATTAGTAAAAATACCCACATAAAATTTCAAAATAGGTATGTAAAAAGATGTAAAATTATTCAAAAAATTTTATTCTTGGTTGAAATTGCAAAGAAGGAACATTTCAAGGGTTTTCATGGAGAAAACTGGTCGAAAAGATGAATAAAAAAAATACCAAAAATGGAAAAAATACATATGGTAATTGACTCCAAAAATTTATTTATTTTTAATTAAAGAAAAAAATTATCCGCAAAAAGTTGAATATTGAGAAAAAAATTTTTGATTGAAAATTTTCAGATTTTATTGCATTTCTGCTTAAGAATTTCCCAAAAAGGGCAAAATACAGTAAAAATGATTTTTCTACCCTGTAGATGGCCGAGGAAATGCACTACCAAACGCCACTGAAAAGAAAATCGATTTCTTATCAGTTCTACTTGCAAAAAGAAGCAGAAAATGAGAGAGAGAACACAAAGTAGAGAAAAAGAGCATTAGAGAAAACAAGCGGCAGAAGGAAAAGGGAATATTTATGCCCACGGCCGCGCTAACTACATAACAGCGGCTTACGAAAGACCGAACGCCGCACCCTTCGATGTTTCGCTGTCTGCGTTTTATAATTCGATTTTCGTTCCAGAGGTTTTTTATATTTCCCACTGCAGGGTGCAAAAAACATTCTTACTATATCCATGTAAATATCCAAATATCCATATAAAATCAAAATATCCACATAAAAGTTCTTATTAGAAATACTTTTTATTTGAATTTCAGGCCATCCCTACGGGGTGGACTTGGGAGGGGGTGATTTTGAGTTTTGACGCGCGGCACTAAACAAACTGGTCATAACTTCGGCACTAAACAACTTACACATTTGGTTTCTAAAAATAGCCCCGAATGTCTGCCACAAAATTGCAAAAAGGCCATCCGAATTGGCCAAGTGAGAAAAAGCTTAGGCCAAATCTATGGCCATAGGTCGCAAAATCACGATCTGTGGCCAAAGGTTTAGCCATAACTTTTTTAAAACACTTGGCCAATTCGGATGGCCCTTTTTGCAATTTTATAGCAGACATCTATTCATATCAAGAACAGTAGTTTCTGAAAAAAGTTATGACTAGGGTGAAGCAGAACCGGAACTTTTTGCAAAAACCGGAATCGGAACTGGCCGGAACCAAGAAATTTTGCCTTTTTGGACGAAAAATTCAATTTCTTAAGGAATTTCACCAATTTTTTGGCCAAAAATTCATAGGGGTGTATTTTCGGCCAAAAATGCCATTCTTAGGGGTGTATATTTGGTTCCGGTTCCGATCGGTTTGAAAACCGGAACCGGTAGGTTCCGGGTTTTTGAGAATCGGAACCGGAACTTTGATTCCGGGGGACCGGGAGTTCCGGTCCGGTTCCGCTTAACCCTATTTATGACCAGTTTATTGCCGCTATGACCAGATTTAATGCCCTCAAATTGTCCAATTCCCGGGACCGGGACACTATGGTCCCGGGGTCATAATGGTCCCACGGTTATAACTTTTCAGAAGCAACATTGAAAAGTGCTTTTGCTATCTTTAGATAGCCCTGAATGTTAGCTACAAAACAAGCCAAAGTTCGTTCGAATTGGCTTTGGCTTGCTTTGTAGCGAACATCCAGGGCTATCTAAAGATAGCAAAACCACTTTTCAATATTGCTTCTGAAAAAAAGTTATAATCATTTCTTTGACGCTGGGACCATTGTGGCGGGACCATAATGACCCCAAATCCAATTCCCATTATTATCCCCAGAAAAAGTGGTAAATACTTGAAATACTTGATAATACGCACAACAAACTCCACAAAATGCCATCCTACAAACGCACGGACAACGAATTTGAGGGTGGCACTAACCGTTATGCCACCTGCTTCACTGGACGATTTCGCGTGGACATCAGAAAGGTGATTTTCGAGAAAAAAAATTTAGGGCCTGTGGAATTTTCAGGAAATTTTTTGCCTGGTTATTTTACAAAAAAAATTTCCTCAAAAACTTCTTAGGGATAATTTTTAATGCTGAATCGAGTTTTTTCGACCGGAACGAAAAAGAACAAATTTTTTTTTAAATTTCGGATATCAAAAAATCCATCAAAAAATAACCCCTAGAAACTCAATTTGAAGTTATTCCTCGTTTTGGGAACTCATGATTTTTTTGTGAATTTCTATATTTGATGCCTAAGGATTTTGAGTTTTTAAATCTCAAAAAATCCACCCCCATCTAGGCAGCCTTCCTGGTATCGTTCTTTGGCTGTGCGTTGAGCCTTGCGCAGGTCGTGTTTGCTCTGTTGCCGGACAGCCCCACCCACCTCCGGAGCATCCCACTTTTCTTGGTAAGCTCATCAGGTTTTCTTGCCAAGAAATACGGAATTTTCAAAAATTTCTCCCCTTAAGGCTTCCCTGTTCGGCGCTATGTTGTACCTGTCCATTTCCGTGGCCCTATGTGCACGAAATCGTCTGATCCTGTTGCCCTATCTGTTTTACCAGGTAGATGACATTGACATATATACTCGAGAAAAAACCCCGAATCTATGTAAGGAGTTAACTTAAAATTTTTTTCATGTGTTTTAGAAAAATTTTTCATTTTTTTTGTTATTTCATACAAATTTTCGGCTTTGGTCCATCTATGGACACTACTGATCTATTATTTTTTTAACCAAAAAGTTATCGGACGTGCTACAGTACCAATGGGCACTCATTTTCTTTTTCATGAGCACTCTTTCCGTTTTCTTCAACACTTTTTCATTAGCATTCTCTCATTTCAACGAACACTTTTTTTCGTTTCAAATAAAAAATCCATTTCCAACTTTTGGGTAGAAAAAATAATAGATCAGTATCTCGCATAGGACCGAGGACCCAATGCTCCAATGTCGTGCTTTATAAAATGTTCTAGTTCTTTTAAGTTGGCTCTCCCGATGGAGGATGCATTTTTTTTTTGAAATTTAAAGATTCTTTTTAAGAAACTTGCACTGAAAAATTTGATTTTATGTATAAAAAAATTAATTGTTGGAACTCCTTTTTCATAGAATATTTTTGAAGATTTTCTGTTAATGGTCTGATGCCTTCGTCATTTTCTTCTGTAAAAGGTCTCGTTTTCCGAGA
>LDKF01000914.1:18297-43557 GCA_001026735.1 Rotylenchulus reniformis
GGGGGAACCAGAGGTCAAAATGTCCGACGGAAAAAATGTCCGGACAGCAAAACCGGACAAAATGTCACAAAAACATAGAGGTCTGTAAAATTTTTTGAAAATCCCAGGCCTTTGAAATTCTTTGAAAATCCTAGGCCTCTCAAATTTTTTGAAAATCCTGGATATAGGATTTTCAAAAAAAAATCAGTGGCCTAGGATTTTCAAAAAATTTCACAGACCTCTATGTTTTTGCTGTCCGGACATTTTGACCCGCTGCCGGGTGGGGTGCTGAAGCATCCTCCCCACCAACGGCCAATGAAAAATTTTCTTAATCAGCCCCCCCCCTCGTGGAAGAATAAAACCAAAATTTTCTTAATTTGGGCTGATTCAGCCCATGGGCAAAAAAATCCTGGATACGCCACTGCTCCATGGCTGTGCCAAAATTCCGAGTTCGACTTTCGAATTCTATTTGTTCGAAAAACAATTTTTTTCATGTGAATGTCAATGATCTTGCGTAAATTAGTTTTAATTTTTGAATTTTTGGACCTGCATTTCCATGTCGGCAATCCAGTCGTCATAGTCTGTCTGATCGGGTATTTGTTGTGCAACTTGATCGAATTCAAAATAGCCCAAATTGATGACAAAAATGCGTCGATTGGGTAGAAACAATTGCCGATTTTGCAATGGCCCGACGAGATCCGAAATTTGAGCAATCTGAAAGGAAGGAAAATAAAGATTTGCTCAGTTTTTTTTAAATCAAATTCCGCAATCAGATTGTTATGGAAAATCAGTCTAAATTTTATAATTGAAAATTCGGAGACAATCAGATTTTTCTTTTTATGGCGGACCGATGACCCCTCGAAAATTATAATTTTTTAGAATTGAATATTTTCCGGTGATTTTTTAAATTAAGCATTTGCAGAGTAACCCTTAGGAAATATGTTTATTTTTATTTTCTTTTTTTTTAAAGGAGAGGGTTGAAAAAACAAGGAAGTAAACTGTGAAAGATTGAAAAATTTTAAAAATCGTAAGGCTTACCACATCCTTTTTCTGACCTGCCGCTTGCCGATCAATGCGCACCAAACAGCCGGACACAGCAGAGCTGAACTGTTCAAGCAGTTCAGGGTCCGCAAAAAGGGCGTCCAGTTGCTTCAGATGGTCCCGAGTCAAAGTGATGGAGGCTAACTGGGCAGGCAAATCGGCGGAGTCCTTGAAAATAATAAGGATTTTTAAACTGAAGATGCAAGCAAACGAGTTTTCCGGGTTTTTATTATTTAAACCATAAAAACTGTTCAGTTATTTCAATTTTTATGGGTTTTTAATTAGTTGAGGGATAAAAATATCCTGGTTTTCGATTTCGGATTTTTTAGTTATATTTTTTAACTTAAAAGTTAATCAAATGAATTCCAAATCGTTTGTTATAATTTTAGCATTAATTTCCGATATTTTAAACATGTTATTTTTGGCATATTTGCGAAATTATATTTAAAAACCCTAAATTCAGGTCTAAATTCAAAAGATAAAATTTTTGAATTTATTTAACTTGTAAATTATATGTTTAAAATAGGTGAAACTGCAAAAAAAAACCTGAAGTCGTGGTCGTTTCTGCGGTATTATAGACTCATCAGCACCAGATGTTGTCATTCTGTTTTCTGAAAATCCTAAAGAAAAATTGGGTTGAAATCATGAAGAAAAATTAACATGAAATAATCGGAGTAGGGGTAGGGACTGGGGCTAAAACCCCCCAGTCAGCCTGTGGAAGACGGTTAATTTTAATAACAAAAATTTTTGCGATGTTCAGTCCGTTTCATTATTAGTAGAAAAATAAACAAATAGTGAAAAAATATAATAATCAAATGAAAAATTCCATAATTTTCTGTATTTTTTAAAATTTTGGCTTAATATATAATATTAAAATATTATTTTTCATTTATCCAAATAGCACAAATATTTATTTTTCCATACTTGAGGCTGCATATCGCTCGGCCACCACGGTGTTCATCCTTGCGGCGTGCATCCGTCTGCTGACGAGAACTTTTGACGGCGGCGGCATAGGCAATAAATATGTGGCGAACAATTAAAAAATAAAAAAGTAATTTTTTGTCTTTTTAATAATAAAAATATTTCAAAAGAATATACTCATTACTCAAATTAGGGGTTGATCGGAGAAAGAGAAAAAATTTTCATAAAAAAACTTTTTTGCAACAGAAAATTCAAATGGCGTTTTGCCGCTAAAACTTTTTTTCTCTTCAATGAGAGCAGAGAACAGTGAGAAGAGGAAGAGGATAAACGATAAACGTAACAAAATGTTATATAGGTACACAAGGGTCGTATAATGGCTTTTTTAGGAGGTCCCATGCTCGGAAAATTAAAAAGTGCTTTTTTAAAGCATTTGCTTTATTTTTGGGTCTGAACGAATTTTTCTCAAAATTCCCTTAAAATTCTATAAAATTGTTCAATTTTCTTAAGAAAAAAGCATTAATTTTTCAAATTCTCCGCCGGCCCCTATCAGGACCGCCGCCCTCCCCCGTAAAATTTCAAAAAAAAAGACAGAAAATAAGGTCCGCCCCAATAGACATATTTTGCTTTTTGCAACTAGAATTCTTTTAAATTAGTCACAAAGAGATTTACAACGTTTTTTAAAATTATGCCTTTTTTCGAACAAGAATAAAATGGAGGGTTTTTCCTGGGTTTTAATGCACAATTTGAGAGAAGAATTGTACATTTTTGAAAAAAAGAGTCAGAAAACTAGAGGGAGAAATAATAGAGGTTGCATGGTTGGGCGGAATGAGTGCGCTATGTCGAATAATAAATAGCTCTAATTTATTCGTTAAATAAAAGTAATAAAAGTAAAAAATCAAAATAATTATTTAGATATATTTGCTAAAAATGATTTGTAATCATTATTAAAACACCAAACAAACGTCAACTAATTTTTCAAAAACCAAAAAAAAAACAATTGATCAAAATTAAATTAATCAAATCATTCCTGGGTCCTGGGATTGGTATCAAAGTAAAATTAATCATTTAAACACATCAAAAAACATTTTTCTCTCATCAACAATCTTTAATCTACCCTTTTGGATTGGCTTTCCCCGCAATATTCGGTGTCATGGAGAGAGCGTCACGCAATTGTTCCCTTTTCCGTTGAATAAACTTGGGAAGTGGTGGAACAAAATTGCCAATCTGAAAATGAATCAACTGATAAGATCTGCAGGGTGGACTTTTTACCATGAAAAATGGTATTGACATGAAAATGGGGTCCTTATCATGTTTTTTTATTCTTAGAATGCCATGATTTGCCATGTTTTTTATTCTTCCGAAATTTTATATTTTATCAAAATAATCAATTTTCAAAGGGAAAAGTTCTAATACTCAAAATTTCCGAAAATAATAAACGGTCAATTTCATAAAAAAGGTCCTAACTTTTAAATTTTTCTCATACCTTATTAAAATGAAATTTCTTTTGTAAAAATCTCCATTAATAAAAAATGGTCAATTTTCTTAACCACAAATTTTTTTCTCCCATCCTCTCTAAAATGAAATTTCTGAAAAAGTTCCTTATCATAAGTATATGTAATAAGTATACTTTCCAGCCAGACCAGAGATTAAAATGTAAAGACTTCTAATCAATAAATAACCAAGTTATCATAAAAAAACTAAAAGACTATCATAATAAATCGGCAGTACAACAAACAAAAAAGTTTAAAATGTAAAAACAAGCAAATACAGGGTGCGGAAAAAGTTCGGAATGTTTTTAATAAAGGCTAACTTTTTGCAAAATAAATTTAAACAATTGATTTTTTCGACCAAACATAATCAATAGGATGTAAACTAGCTGAAAAGCACAACAAAAGTCCGAAATTTCTTCACTTATTCAAAACTTAGGGGAGAGAACCAACTTGGGTCGGAATTCACTTTGGTCGAGCCTATTTTTCCAAAAATTGTTGTCTAATTTGGTTTATCGAATTTTAAGCCTCTTCCTTTTTGTTGATATTATAAGTAGCACATTTTGCTATAATAATTATCAAAAAAAGAAATTTCTTTCAATTGATACTGAAAAAGTTTTTGAGCCAACCATTTCGGGACCAAAAATCGATTTGCCCAAATTGTCCAAAATGTTGAAATTTATTTTTCACCTTTTGATGGTTTTTTAACTCATTTCAGAGTTATTTATTAATTTTTAAGTGATATTACAACTTATTTTCAATTTATGATAATTTTTACAGACCAAAAATGAAGGTAAGAAAAAATTCTAAATGGTTTTGGTTCATGAAACGCTTGGTCGCGCACCCTCCCTCAGTGATTGTGGCCCAGGCCCGTTTCAAATCAGCTTTCAATTAATCTATTCTTGTGAATTTTATGCGTGAGTATCTCTGCTACAATAATGAATATAATGACTAATTTATTTGGTTGAGATTTGAAAAGTTTCTAAGCCAAACAATATTGCCTCAAATCCTGGAAACAACTTTTTCACAGGGTACAATTGTTGTTTTCTTTCCAACCGCTCTTGTACGGGTCTGTATTTCCACTAATGTTATGATTTTTGTTTAGTTTACATCCTATTGATTATGTTAGGTCGAAAAAATCAATTGTTTAAATATATTTTTGCAAAAATTTGGCCTTTATAAAAAACATTCCGAACTTTTTCCGCACCCTGTACACCAAAAACGCTCCATAATTGGAAAATGAACAAAACACTCCAAATGAAGATTATTTTTTTCTAAATTTATTTTAATATAATTTAGATTATTTTTCTGCTGTTTAACCATTTTGAATCGGTTAATAAGTATCGCTATATAGTATCTATATTTTCCAAGGGGATTAGGCAACTTAATGGTTGGGATAAGAAAATAAAAAAAAAATGACCAATTTTCTAATTAAAGGGGTCTAAAATCTCAAAATTTTCTTCAGCAATGGCCGCCTACACCTCTCAAAATACGACAAATTTCTTCACAAATGCAATAAATGAACAACCTTTTAGCCTTAAATTTCCGTTTTTCCACCCCCTTAAAAATCTTTCCTGGTTAAATCCTGGACACGGATACCCCCCTCCGAGCCGAAATCCTGGGCTGGAATCATTGTCATGACTCATTAGTGTGCTATTAATTAACCAATAACTGACCACATTTGTGTGTTGCTCGACCAGTTGTTGGTCAACATCTCTGTTGTAAAATAGGACATTCAAAATCGGGACTCTAGCTGCTGCAGGGCGTTCAAAATGGAGCCGAACAGTCAGGCGTTGGCCATACTTTTTGTAAGCGGGCAAGTGGTCGAAGGACACAGTGCGAATTTGTTCCAGCGACATGGTCTTGGTGTTGTCAATCTAATGTAGTACATATATTGGTAACTTGGCTAGAAAGTTGATCGGGAATTTATAGCGAAAAATTGGCGGCTTTAGTCCAGTTTAAGGGTCCAATGAAACTTTTAGGGGTCCAATCAAAAGTTAATTGCTTAAATTTTTTTAACCTTAGCTATTCAAAGACTTCAAAAAGCAAATATAAGCAGAAAAACATGCCTGATTTTTTGACTTTTTCGATTTTTTCGAATTACCTTGAATAATACGGAAATTTTCAAAATTTTGAAAAATTAATCTATTTGCAAAATGTCGATGTTTCAAGGTAATTCAAAAAATCGAAAAGGCCAAAAAATCCAGCATGTTTTTGCTTATATATATTTTTTGAAGTTTTAGTCTAGCTAAGGTTAAAATTTTTTTGAAAGCAATTAACTTTTGATTGGACCCCTAAAAGTTTCATTGGACCCCTAAACTGGACTAGAGCAAATTGGCTACCGTATATCGGACACGGACAAACAGTCCGGTGACAATCCGCGTAAACTCGGCCCCGCCCAGCTGGTGGAGTTGGACCAGCTGCCGCGGGTTCACAATGATCCGCCGTGTTTGCTTCCCGAACACTTCTCTGAACTGTTCTTTAGCCTTCCTTTTGACTGCATGCTGTGCTAGCTTTTTCACTAATTCGCGGCGCATACGCTCCAGTTCAGCCCATTTTTGTTGTTTCAGGTCGGATTTTTGTTGTTCCAGATCGGATCGTTTGGCTTTTTTCAGGGCCTTAAGCGCGCGGTTCTTGTGCTGACGGCAAGCCATGATTGGCGGCAGGGGTTCGTCCTGAAAAAATAGATGCAATTTTTTAGAGAGGTATGACATTTCAAACCAAAAATTAAGTGCGATAAAGATTTTAAACGATTGACTCCCCTTCCCCATCCCTCCTCCTCAAAGGCCCAAAATTCAGCGATCGAGATTATTAGGAACATCCTTTTGTCTTCCTTTTTTCTCCTCCTTTTCCCCCATCCCCCAATACCTTGCGATTTGCGATCGAGTCGAGACCCCCCCCCCGTTCCCTTTGACCCCTCCCCCTTGTTAATGTATGGTAGCAACAACCAAAAAAGGCGTTAATAAAACGCCCAATAAAAATTGGAAGGGAATAAACAGAAATTAATGACGGAATATTTGAAGGTGACCAAATGAAAAAAATTATTTAATAACATGCCCATCTGGTCATGTCCTCAATCCACTTGGTAAACATCTCGGTGTTGATCCCATTTAACATACACAGCTCCTCCAACAAAACTGGCTTCCATGAGTGCTTGAACCTGATCTCGACTGGACTGATCTCGATAATCTCATCGATGATTATTTTTAAATTAAAGGAAATTTACACAGTTAAAATAAAAAGTGGAACTTACAAAAATAGAGGACAATTAACTCCAATTTCATTTTTTCATCAGTTAAGTAAAATGGATTTTGGCATTTTCAATTTCAATATCGATTTTCTGTTACCTATTTGAGTCTTTAGGTATGTGTAACAGTTATACAATAGAGATCGGAATTTAGTATATAAAGTGCAAGAGAATCTCGTATCGAACAAAAAAACCCTATATTCTTAACAGCGAAAGGGTAGATAAATCATAAAAAGCAGTGTAAAAGAAAGAATTGGTGCCAAAATATAATATAACCCCGTTTGAATTAATCATTGTGGAGAAAATTATGGCCAAAATAGATGTTTTTTGCCAAAGTCAGTGTATCTTGGCCGTAACTTTTTTTCACATTGGTCCAATTTAAACGTGATTGGACTCATTTTGTAGCCAATTTTTTGTCTTTTTGACGTCATTAATTTTTATAGCTTTTATTTAAAATTTAATCAATTTATAGTTTGTCTCAGGGCCACAAATGTCGATACATCTTTTTAAGTAAATTTTTTTAAATTATGTTAATAAAGTGTAAAGACAAAGGAGTGCGCAGTGGAGTGAAAAACGTTTCGTAGGGGTGATGTCCAAAATGCCAAGTTTAAAAATTAGAATTAAAATCCCTGTAAAGAAAAACCTAACTTAACTTTAATATTTATGTAATTAATAAGTAGGGTTCGCAAAAATATGGATAAAAAACTGCGAAATATGGCCATGAGTGCGCAGAAAAAATATGGATTTCCATGCGTTTGCGAACCCTATTAATAAATTTAAATTCTCCAATTTTCAGCTGCCTCTATTAAGGTTAAGCATTTGTGATTGCGGAACTTGCCTCACTTGTAGCCTTGCTTCGGCACTTGACAAAACATCCCGGCAAACAGTCCATCACGGCCCGATACCGTACCATGGACTGGACAAGGTCTAAGGTTAGACACATTCTGTTCAGCTGTTTCTCGATGTGCACCAGCTTGTCCACGGACATTTCTCCGTCGGTAGCTTCATCCGATTGCTCACCAATTTGTTGATCTGCTTCCGCTTCCGTATCATCCGATTCGTATTCATCATCTTCATCATCATCCACCTCATATTCCGTGTCGGATGAAACTGAAATCACTTCCTCCTTCATTGCAGCGGATGAAGAAGTGGCGGGCATCTCGGACTCCATGATGCTCCTTAAATTTTGGAATGCAAAAAATTTATTTAATTAATAAAGTTAAAAACAAAGTAAAATATGGTGCGACAATCAAGACTACCTACACAATTATAGACCGTGCACAATTGCTGACGAAATATAATCAAAAATGGTTGTAAAACATTTCAGAGTCCAAACCGATGGTCGTCCAATGGATGTTCGATAATCCGCAAAAGTCGGTTTCGAAATTGTCGAATCCGCAATTGTCCGGTCCGCAATAATCTGACCGCTTGTGATGTGGTCTAGGTTTTGTTGCGCAAAACAACGATAAGCTCCCATGATACATGGGGGAAAGTTATCCTAAGCCCTTCCTTTACTGCCACGCAGCGTTTGAGAATTTCCTTATTAGGTATTAGCTACCCTGATACATCAGACAAATATACCGCGTCAAAGGGGTGTCCGGACCATACCTCTGCAAGGGGGGGGGTCAAACCCACCCCCACCACGCAGCAGCCACCTAGCACCTAGCTCGGGGTTGGGGATCAGAACAGAAATCAGAACAAAATCGGAACAGAACTGAAAATCAGAACAAAAAAATATTTAAATTCTTTAAAGAAAAAGTCAAAAATTTCCAAAATTTTCTCGGCACCCTTAATAAAATGAAAATTTTCCATTAAAACTTCCTTTTAAAAAATCAGCAAATTTCTTAAGAAATTGGCCCAAATTTTCAAAATTTTCTCCGGCGGCCCCTATCGGGACCGCCGCACCCCCCCCCCCAAAAAAGGAAATTCTTTCTTCCTCCTCCACCTTCGTCGCCGCTTCATCCACGCAACTTCCTTCAGCAACATTGGTAGTGGATGCACGCGAGAGCAATTCCCGCAGGGAAAGCGCTTTCTCGTGTAGGAACTCATCCGATGGAAGTGGCAAGGACTAAAAAATAATTTTTTTATCGTTTATTACAATAAAATGCCCATCACCATATCAGGGCGAAGGATCTTGCAGCTTTTTAAAAATTAATTCTTGTTTCAAAGAATTTTTCAATTTATAAAAAAAATAATAATACTAGTAATGGATAAGTGGCCGATTCAGTTAATTTTTTAATTTTGTCGGACCTGCATTTCCATGTCGGCAATCCAATCCTCATAGTCTGGCTGATCGGGCATTTGTTGTGCAACATGATCGATTTCAAAATAGCCCAGGTTGATGACAAAAATGCGTCGATTGGGCAGAGAGAGTTGCCGTGTTTGCAATGGACTGACGAGATCCGAAATTTGTGCAATCTGAAAAAGGAAAAAATAAATTTTACTTATCAATAAAATTTCACATTCATATTTTTATGGAGATTAATCTAAAAAAATTAACTTATTAGTCAAAAAATGGCAAATTTCTTAAGGAAATACACCAATTTCCAAAAAAATTCAGCCTCAGTTGTCATTTTTATAATTTAAAAATTTCTAGGAATAAACAAAATAAACTGGAAAAGTTAACAATTTAAAAAAAAATACAGATTTTTGCGTTGAATAACACTAAAAAAGCTGGGAATAAATTGAAAATTCGGAGAAAATCATATTTTGGTTGTTTATGGCGGACCGGTTACCCCCGAAAATTATCATTTTTTTTAGAGTTCGATTCGATACGGTTCGGTGATTTTTTTTATTTTTGATTTATAGTAATCCTCATATTTTTTATTTTTTTGAAGGAAAATCAGGGATGCAAATATGAGAGTACCGAAAAAAAATTAGAAAAATCGTAAAAGCGTACCACATCCTTTTTCTGGCCTGTCGCTTGCCGATCAATGCGCACCAAACAGCCAGTGACAGCGGCGCTGAACTGTTCAAAAAGTTCGGGACCAGCAAAAAGGGCGTCCAGTTGCTTCAAATGGTCCCGAGTCAACGTGATGGAGGCTAACCGGGCGGGTAAATAGGCGAAGTCCTTAAAAAAAGTTAAGGATTTTTAAATTGAAGTTGAAGACGAAGAGAAATTTTTTGAATTTTAGACCTTAAGATCGACCTATAGTTGGGAGTTTGGTTCATTTTTTGTTCAGCTTTTTTCGTCTTTAATTCATTTTTTCCATATGTAATCCGTATATAATTGCTCAAATGTGTAGGTTTTTATTTAAAAATAGGTTCATCTTGTATAAGAAAAAATAACTTTTTGAATTTACTTAAGCTACGTGTTTAAAACCTATGAAATTGCAAAAAAACCTGAAGTCTGGATCGTTTATTCGGCACTAGAGAATCATCGGTACCAGATGTTGACATTTTATTTTCTGAAAATCCTAAAGAATAATTGATTTGAAATCCATAAAGAAAAATAACGCGAATTAATTGGTATCGGGGTTGGCTGAAACCTCCCAATCAATTGGTGAATCTTAACAGAAATTTCTGCGGTTTTTTCAGCCCACTCCACTAAAAAACCTAAACCAATAGTACAAAATATTCAAATACAAATTTCTATAAATTTAATGAAATCATTTTTTAATAAAAACTTTACAACACGTGCTATAAATCAAAAATATAAAAAATTTACATATATTATATTTCCAAATAGCACAAATATTTATTTTTTATTTTTCCATACTTGAGGCTGCATATCGCTCGGCCACCACGGCGTTCATCCCTGCGGCGTGCATCCGTCTGCTGACGAGAAGTTTTGACGGCGGAGGCATAATATTTGGCGAAAAATTAAAAATATAAATGAAATTTATAGTTTTTAGCAACAAAAAAAAAAAAATTTTCAAAAAGGTGTATTACAAATTAGGGGTTTTAAGCTAATATTTTAAGCTTTTAATATATTTTTTTTTTATAAATTTTCCGATTTTTGAATTTGGGTTCAGCGGAAAAATTTTTAAAATTCTTTCTTGCCAAAAAAAAATTCGATTTTATATTGCAATATCGCAAAATGAAAATCTTTGGGAAAATTTTTTTCAATGTGATAGTAAATTTTTTGAAAATATTAATACTTAAGTAATTGTCGTTTTATAAAAGTGCGATATGGCGAAAAAAAATTAATTTTTTACAAAAAATAAAGTAGCTTTGTAAAAGATTTATTCATAGCTATTCATATTCAATGAAATACCTATATAACAAAACAAAAAACAATAATTGAGCATAAATACTAAACATAACATTTTCGATAGAAATCATCCAAAAAATTATTTTAACCAAGTAGGATTGGCTTTGCCCAAAGCTGGCGTCGTCTTGGAGAGAGCACATCGCAATTGCTCCTTTTTCATTCGAATAAACTCAGGGGATGGCGGAACAAAGTTGCCAATCTAAGTGGATGGGTGAGATAAAATCTTTTTGGAAATCTAATAAATTATACTCTCAATGTTGATCAATATGATTATGTATAGTATCGAAAACTATAATGAAAATATCCTACAGTGAAATTTTCTAGCTTCAGCAAAAGCTTTTTAAAGAAAAGGGAAATTCTCAAAATTTACTCCGATGACCCTTCGGGCCGCCGAAATAATCCCCTAGCCTACCATCCTCAAAAATTTTACCTGCTGGCCTTGTCTCGGCGATCCACCCTAAAAGGTCACCGGAGAAAATTTTGAGAAATTGGACCTTTTTTCTTAAAAATGGCGGATATTACATTTTGAGCTCTATTTGTAATACAAATAATCGACATGTACAACAAATAATCGACATGTAACAAATCAATATAAAAACTGACCACTTTCGTGTGTTGCTCAATCAATTTGTGGTGGTCAATATCTCTCTTGTAAAATTGGACATTCATAATCGGAGCCGGAACAACTTCAGGGCGTTCAAAATGAAGCCTAACAGTGAGGCGATGGCCATAAATTGTGTAAGCGGGCCAATGGTCGAAGGACACCGTCCGAATTTGCTCCAGCGACGCTGTCTTGGAGTTAGCGATCTGTGAAAATGTAATTTGAAATTATAAGATGAATGAAATCTAATTCGATCAAATACCATAATAAGCACACGAATTGGATGAAGTGGGTTTACATTCTACTTTTTTGTAACGACAAGTGCTAACTCGCATACCGTATTTCACGTATATATGCTGTATTTTTCACGTTTACACGCCTACCCCCGACTACTGGTTCGTAACACATACAGATTTTCCCCCGGATATAACTAACAAATATTAAATACTTAGGGTGTAAACTAAATTCTGACGCCTATTCATATAAATATGTTAAAAAATTCATAACTTTGGTATTTAGCCATCAATCTTCGTGATCCTCAGTGTTGGGAAAATGAGAAAATTCGGCTCCGGCTCCAGCTCCGGCTCCGACCCCTGAAAAATTTTTGCTCCGGCTCCGACCCCTGAAATTTTTTTGCTCAGGCTCCAGCTCCGGCTCCGGGGTCCCAAAAATGTCAGCTCCGGCTCCGGGCTCCGGAAAAGCTCCGGTTGTGGTTCGAAAATCGAAACCTCGCGAATTTTCAAATTTTTTGTCCAAAAAATTGATGGGATGCAGTTTTGTGCAGAGAAATGCATGGAAATAAACACTATTTGCTTTTTCTCTGCTCGTCTGTGTCCCCTCTGCTCTCTCTCGCATGTCTAATTGACAAAGAGAGACTGTGCAGAGAAGAGTGGATGGCAGCAGGCGACAAGATAACACAGAGGGAAAAATAGTGTGCGATTTCTGCCTCTTCCCTCACCCAAACATGTCACCTGTCACACATTTTCCCTTCAAAATTTACGGCTCCGGCTTTTGAAATTTTTCACGGCTCCAGCTCCGGCCTTCTCAAAATTTCGGCTCCGCTCCGGCTCCGGAGCCGGAGCTTTTCCCAACACTGGTGATCCTTTTTTTAATTTGTAGAATAAAATGTCCTCTTCTATATAAAAAGAGAATACTATTCCCATGCTTCAAAAAAGTTGTGATTTTTTTGCTCAATATACCCAAAATTGAAATTTTACCATATTTTTTCTATATTTGCTCTAGCTGAACTATTTCGAAAAGATGGAACACAAAATTAACGGAAAAATATAGCTCAAAGGGTCCTCTTTTATCACGCAAAAAAAGAAATTTTCAAAGAATTCAACCAAGATTAATATGGGACCTCCAAAACCCCTAAAAATTAGGGAAATTTTTGGTCAAAATGAGAAACTCAGTTGTGCGACTTTTTCAAACGCCAAAATCATTGTTAAACTAAATCAATGGGCCATAATAGGTCATATAATTCAAAAATTCCATTTTCATAGTTTGTTTTGGTCATTTACGTGAAGGTTAATTTTTGGAAGATGTGCTCAAAAACGATGTTTCAAAAAGAGCCCTCAACAAAAAATGGTACAGTTAAGTAAGAAATCTCATTTTTACCAAGAATATCCAACAAATTGTGCTCTATCAGAATAGCATTTGAATTAGTCCTCTGGCCCTTTCTATTGTCGAGAAAAATTTGATCCAATTTGACCATGTTAAAAATGACCTCAGGTTGTTTAATGCCTACAAACTCCTCTGAATATTAAGCAAGGAGCCTTGTTTTTTGCACATAATATGACAACATATCATCGATATAATGATTGCTATTTGAGCTATTGATTTCGTTTAATTTGATTTTTTAATAAATATTTTTCTGAAATTAATGAATAGGCGTCAAAACTTAGTTTACACCCTAAGTAAAAATCAAAATCCATATGTGTGAACTCCCTCTTAAAAAAGACACCGAATATTGGACACGGACAAACAGCCCGGTGGCGATCCGCTTAAACTCGGCCTCGCCCAACATGTGGAGCCGGACCAGATGCAGCGGGTCCACAATGATCTGCCGCGTGTCTTCCCCGAACACTTTGTCGAATCTTTGCTTCTTTGCTGCCTTCTTTCCCCGTTTTTTCATCTTTTCTATCTTTTTCAGGGCCTTAAGCGCGCGGTTCTTGTGCTGCTGGCAACCCCTGATGGGCGGCAGAGGTTCATCCTGAAAATGTTTTGCAAGATTTGGGTCGAAAATTCATTTTTCAAAAATACATTGATTTTCTAGTACTTGTGCTTGGGTGTTTCCAAGGGTTTAGATTCCGATTCTGACGTCAGATTTTAACACATTCAACACGCGCTTCAAGTCAGATCACGTCATTTTAGAAAAATATTTTCCTGAACAATAGGACAGATTATATCGTAATGTGCATATCTAGCCCATCAATCATTTCGAGACCGCGTTGACTATTCAGTTTTTTTGATGACGTCATCTCATGTGAAACTCGTGTTGCGAACAACCCATACGATTGACGATCGAGGCGGACCCTTTCCCCTTCTTTGGCTCACCAATCTAGTCATGTCCTCAATCCACTTGGTAAATATCTCGGTGCTGATTTGCCAATCCCAAACACACAGCTCCGTCAAAGGAATTGACTGGGAGTGCTTGAACCTGATCTCGATGGGACTGACTTCGGCAATCTCATCGACGATTATCTATAATAAAGGAATTCTACTAATTAGATAAGCCGAAATACTTAGGGTGTAAACTAAGTTCGCGACCCTCCTCACCAATTGCGCAAAAATATTTTTTATAAAATCAAAATAATAAAATAAATTCCGCCCAATATCCATCATTATTATCGATAGTATATTACGATTTTTTGTGCAAGAAATCAATCCCATTAGTCAAACATTTAAAGAGTTTTTGGGCCGAATACAATAAGAGGTCATTTTTGACATGGTCAGTTTGGGATAATTTTTCCACAACAATAAAAAGGGCTAGAGAACCAATTCAAATAATAATCTGATAGAGCACAGTTTAACGAATATTCAGGGTAAAAATGAACTTCCTAGCACATCTGGTAATTTATTTCTAGTGGACTTTTTAAACACTTGGTTTTGGGCCAATCATCCGAAAAAGTAATCCTAAGAAAAAATTTTAAGAATAAGTTAGCAAAAATGAAATTTGGAAGTATTTTACCTAATTTTGCCTAATTATATAGAATGATAATGATTTGAGCCTTCGGAAAAGCCCTAAAGCTGAGATTCTCATTTTTGCCCCCTAGAAAATGCCCAATTTTAGAGGATTTTGGCGACCTTCTTTTTGACTTATCCGAAGTTTCTAAAAAATTCCTTTTTTGCAACGTTAAAAGGGATGCTTTGGACTATCTTTTTCCGCATATTTTGTTTTTCCATCTTAGAAGATAGATTCAGTTAGAGACCGTAGAAAAAAGACGGTCGAATGTCAATTTAAGGTCTATTTGCGGAAAAAAACATAACTTTTTTAAAATGAATTATAAAAATGATTTTTCTTGTAAAAATGATAAATGACATTCTTAGCTACAAAATAAAAAAAAGAACAAGAGGATTGGTGACAAAATAAAAAAGTTATGAATTTTTTAAAATACCCCTATCAGGAGGGTCGCGAACTTAGTTTACACCCTAAGTATATGTACGGAAAAATGAGTTGTCTATAATCTAAAAAAGTAATACTTATAAGAAAAATGAAGCAAATGAAATAAATTAAATTAAAAAAGTCGATTATTTGGGTACAGCCTTTTTGCGCCTGATTTATAATATTATCTCTGGACAGCCCCGGTGAATTTCCTTTTAAAAGATGATAAAAATTCAAAATGAATTTTCACAAAAAAAATGAATTTTAATTTTTCAATTTCAGTTACCCCGAGATTGTTATGGTGGATACATGCGTACAGGGGCGTAACGAAGGGGGGGGGGGCAAACGGGGCCCGGGCCCCCATGAAATTCCAGATTTTTTGAAAATTTTCAATGAAAAATGATCATTTTTCTTAAGAAAAATGCATAATTTTTCAAAAAATCCCCGGCGGCCCCCGGCCCTATCTGATTCTTTAAAATGAAATTTCATAATGAAAATTGCAAAAATGAAAAAATACACTCCTACAAACGAATTTTCTAATCCGAAAATGCACCCCTAAGAATTGACTGTTCAAAAAAAAATTCTACACGCCCCCCCTGAAATGTTGGGCTCGTTACGCCCCTGCATGCGTATCCAAACAGAATGCCAAATTCAAAAAGGTAAAAGCTCCTAATGGTGCTATGTTGTTTTAAAAAAATATCATAATGGGCGTTTTAAAAAAGATCAAAACTCAATATGTCCTATAAAAACTTTTTTGTAAGACCTTTTAGACCAAATGTATAAAAGGCAAAAGTTTTGCAGAATTTTATGCTCTATCTTCTGGTATAAATTTTTTTCGAATTTCGAACAAAAATTTTGAAAAAAGTCGAAAAAACCTTATTTTTCGATATTTTCGGGTTTTTTTCCACAAAAATTTTTTTCCATAAAACGCCCATTATGATACTTTTTTTTAAAACGACCCGGCACCCTCCTAATAAGTGCTTTAATACAAAATTTCTCAACCGTGAATAAATGTTTGTTAAAAAATAAAATATTTTTATGATACATACCTCGGCAAGGGGGGGCGGGGAGGCGAGAAGGGGGAAGAAAAGGGAAGAAAAAACGAAATTTTTCTTAAGAAAAAGGGTCTATTTTTCAAAATTTTCTCCGGCGGCCCCTATCGGGACCGCCGCCCCCAATAAAATTAAACAAAAAACTGATCAAATTTCTTAAGAAAAGGTTCTAAAATTCCAAAAATTTCTCCGGCGGCCCTTATCAGGACCGCCGACGCCCTCAAAAACAATGAAATTCTTAAAAATAAATGCCAAAAAAGTGATGAAATTTCTTTTAAAAACAATGCTAATTTTTCAAAATTTTCTCCGGCGGCCCCTATCGGGTCCGCCGCCACCGCCCTTCAAAAAAATGAAATTTCTTTAAAAAAAAATGATCAATTTTCATAAGGGAAGAGCCCAATTTTTCAAAATTTTCCTCCGGCGGCCCCTATCGGGACCGCCGGCGTTCCCCAGCCCCTGAAAAATTTCATAGAATTGCCTTAAAGTTGAAAATATTAGTCAATTTTTTTCTGAAAAATCAAAATAGCAAAAAAAAATTTTCCGCCAGTATGGTTTTAAGAAAAATTTGACACCTCGCTGAAAAAATGGGGTCTGACCCCCCCTCACCTCGCACCTCGCAGGCCCCCTCGTTGACCCCCCCTTGCCGAGGTATGTTATGATAATATATTATATTTTTATAATTTATGAATTGATTATAGTTTTGATGCAATCATATTATAATAGTCAATATTTTGCTGAAATCTGCTTCATAATTATTGAAAAAATATCTTGCGCGCGGCAGATTCGAACTATCGCTAATTTCCCTTATAATCTATCAGAAGACCAACTCAGCTAAAGAAATGACAAGATTGCATGGCTAATTAGCGAGATGAGTGCGTTGTGTTCTAACGGGATTATTTTATAGTGCAGAACTTGCCTCGTCGTTTGAGTTCCTGATCCGACACTTGACAAAGCATCCCCGTAGCCTGTCCTTCAAGTTCAAGTCCGGATTCCGTGCCACGGTATAGACAAGATCGTAGGACAAGCACACTTGGTCCAGCAGTTCCTTGGTGTGCACCAGCTTGTTCATTGGCAGCTCTTCGGTAGCATTCACCGCTTCATCATCATCGGACGATGAGTTGTACATGTCTTTGTTGTCGCTCAAATGTAGTCTCCTTTGGGTTCGCCTCATCAGATCTGTTGAGGTTGAGGTGTTAAAATGAGGGAAAAGTGGCAATAGGCTAATGAAGTTTTAAAACGAGTATTCAAATTGAATTTATATTAAAAATCATAAAATTCATTTGTGTAAGATGAGACTATTCCGAATGGAATTGTTCAAATTTTATAGTTACTTTAAATCTATTATAATGCTTATTTTCTAGAAAAATTTTGCCCAAAATAGTAGAAAACAGCAAAAAATCTCTGAATTTCGGTTTTTCGTTTTTAATATTTTTTTTCAGTGTATTGTTGCATATGTGATAGAAAATGCACTGTAAGATGAATCAAGATATGACTAATGATTTGTAAAATAAGTTTGGTTTGTGCATTATCGGGGATCGTATAGGCGCGGAGGTCGTTTTTTCATCAAAACGATTTTTTGAATTCTATCGCTATCGATGTCATTGTTTTTATGAAATATTCTTTTATCAACCAGTAATAAAATTAGATATGGTGATTATCCCTTAAAGGACCCCTCAACAGTAATAAAATTAGATATGGTGATTATCCCTTAAAGGACCCCTACACCAAGGATGAATCGCGCTTGAAGCACGTCGAAAAATTATTTAAAAAATTGATATAAAAAGTAGTAAGCCTTTGTGGCACAAATAAATATGATATTGCCATGGTTGGCGTGGATGCTCTACATTATTGAATGGTTCTCCAAGCAATCGGGGTGTAACACTTCAAAAACCTCGCTTGTAAATTAGTCGGCAATTTTTGAGCTTCAACTATTCGTGTTTTTAAAAGAGATTTTTACGGAAAGATTCCATTATTTAAGCAATTTAACCTATTATTGTATTTGACTCACTCCTTATGGCCTTTCTGTCCACTGGCTCAATTTGCATTCGATTTTCAAAACTCCGGATGGTCTTCATTTCTTTGCGCAACCTTCCCTCTATCCTCTGTCCTTCTTGGCCCTGCTGAAGCCTCAGCTGCTCAACAATCCGGCTGCAATTTTCGAACATATTTTCCAGTCGTTTTTTGTGAATAGCCATTGGGGGCAACTGTTCACCCTAAAAAATTAAAAAATATATGCCCAAATAAATTAATATATTTATACATCGATATTTGTTGTTAGTAGATAAGATTTGAACATTCTTACTTGTTAGTATATATTTTTTACACATTAATATTTTCAAGTCTATGGTACTGAAATTATTATGAGGTCCCTCTCAGCCTCCCCTCCCTTTTTTTTAATCAAAGCAGGTCTTCCCGGTATTGGGACGTTAAAAAAAAACCACCACACGATGTAATTTGGCCTAAAAAATTTTTGTTAGACTTGCTGACAAAAAGTATAAAAGGAAAATTGTTCAGAATTTTACGCTGATTCAAATGGTATTTTTTGTTTTTCGAAATTCGGCCAAAAAGTTCGAATTAGAACTAAGCCTAACAAAAAAAGTTTTAGGCCAGATTACATCATTTGGCGGTTTTTTAACGTCCCAGTACCGATTTTCCCCCAGTGGAGTAGCCAGAAAAATTACAGGGGGGATGACGGTGCACTTGTTTTCACCCCCGCGGTTCCACCCCGCGCTAGAAAAATTCTAGAAAAATGATTATAACTTTTTTTCAGGGAAAAGCTAGAGAAGTGAGTTTGATGTCAAAAGATAGCCCTAAATGTCTGCTATAGACTTGCAAGAACAACTATCTAATTTGGCCAAATTGAAAAAAAGTTATGGCCAAATCTTTGGCCAAAACCACGATTTTATGGCTTAACTCGGTCACAACTTTTTTTCTACTTGGCCAAATCGGTAGTTATTCTTGCAAATTTATAGCATATATTTAGGGCTATCTTTTGACAACTCACTTCTCTAGCTTTTCCCTGAAAAAAAGTTATGATCATTTTTCTAGCGCGGTGGTGAAACCAGCTGTTCCGGGGGGATGGGGTCCTCGGCTTGGATTTGAAGATTTTTATTAGCCGTACCCATTTGGCCATCTTCTCGATCCACAGTTTGAATGATTTGTTATTGATCGCCCTGCTCTGCAGTTCTTTGAGCAGGTATGCCTTCCGCGAGTGTTTGAACCGTACTTGACCGGTAGCTGGAGTCACTTGGTCAATCTCGTCTATGATGACCTGGGGAATTTAAAAGCAAAAATAAATTGTAACAAAAAAAATAGATTGGACTTGTAACATAATCGGTAATCGCATTGCTGCAAACAAAATTTCCAACTTTATTTACTGCCTAATTGTTCCTCTCAATTCACAAAAAATAAATTTATTCACAAACTTGCCTTATCTTTGTCTTTGACATGGCAGCCCACCAAGCAACCCCGCAAACAGTCCTCGGCATCATGTTCGGCCAGCAGACGGACCATGTACAATGGCACTCGCACAGTGCGAAGGCGTGTCCAGCTAGCCACCAAGCCATCCATCGAAGAGAGTTGGGCCGCTGACGAGGATTCCCCGAGTCCAGTTTCTGCAATTCTGTATTTTTTTGCTGTGCAATCAGGGAAGCAGGATCAATCACGGTTTGGTACATATACCAACGGCCTGATACAAAAGCTAGGCCCGCAGCCAGCAGGAAAGCAATGTCAAAAAAAGAAAAAAATTTCAGAGGTTGGGAGAAAAGGAATGCATGCAACTCACTTAAAATTCGTAATAGAAAAGAAAATGTTCAAATCCTAGGTCCAAGTCGCTGACTAGAAAAACAGGCATATATCACATAGCCGAATATCTTCTTTTTTATAAATAATATACATCAAAATTATGTTAAATCCTCACCATAGTTCTGATCTGCTTCCATTTCATTATCGTTCGCTTCATCTTCATCATCCAATCCGCCAGATTCTGTATCGGATGAATCCACTTCCAATTCTTCTTTCATTGCAGCGGATGAAGTGGCGAGCATCCCAGATGCCGTGGAACTCCTAGACATTCAAATTGGGTGTAAACTGACCGATTAATTAATTAATTAATTTTTTTCGCATATTTTTAAAGCCAGATTGGGCGCTAAAAATTAGGGTTGTTCACGACCGGTTCGGTTTCGGTTAAAACCGGTGGTTTTGGCCCTAAAACCGAAAACCGGGGGTCCCAAAACCGACCAAACCGAAAACCGGGACCCCAAAACCGCCGTTTTTTTTCGGTTTTGAAAAATACACCCCTAAAGATGCCATTTTGGATCCAATACTTATGAGAATTTGATGGACAACTAACCAAAGAGGCCTTGGCTCAATGGAAAAAATACTGGTTTATCATCGGTGAGGGCAAAGGTTCAATTTTTCGTTTTTTTTCGTTCATTTTTTGATTGTTACAAATCTTTTAAAATAAAAAAATTACAAAATTAAATCAATCAGAAAAAATTTCTTAGAAGTGATGATACATTTTTGAATTTTTAAACTGAAGTTCTAGAAAAGGACATAAAAATTAATCAAATTTTTAAAAGAAAGTATCAAAAATTTCACCGGCGGCCCCTGTCTGGATGGCCGGCACCTCCCACAATGATTTTTTTTCAAAAATGTCATAGAAATTAACAATTTTATTAAGAAAAATAACTTACAATTTCAAAAATTTCCCCGGCGGCCCCTGTCGGGACCGCCGGCGCCCCTCAACACAATGAAATTTCTTTATAAAATTGCCTCAAAAAGTTGGCCTTTTTTCTTAGCAAATTGATCTAAATTTTCAAAAAAATTTCCGGCGGCCCTTATCAGGGCCGCCGACAGCCCTCAATTCGATGTAATTTCTTTATAAAGTTGCCTCAAAAATTGGCCAATTTTCTTAAGAAATTGGTCTAAAATCTCAAAATTTTCTCCGGCGGCCCCTATCGGGACCGCCGGCATCCCTCAATACATTGGAATTTCTGCAAAAAATTTGCAATTTTTTTTTAAAACTTCAATATGTGCCGAAAAATTTTCTAGCACACCCTAAAAAATTATAAAATAGACATACTTCGCAAAAAATTAAAAATTTGGAGCATTTTCGCAAAATGGACGTTATTTTGAGGACTTCGTAGATGGGGACCCCCGACCCCCCCCCCTAGACTTCGTTCGTTTTTTTCTTATAAATTCACATTTTACATGGAAATTCGAAAAACTGATTAAAAATCAGAAACCTTTTTTTCTTTTATAATTAACGATCTAGCAAGCTTTGATAATTTAATTTTTACATGATTCCCTGCCGATTTGCTCGTCCATGTGCAGCTTCCTCCTCTTGGCCACCTCCTTCATGTTGTCCTCCTCCACTTTGCTCTTCCCTTTCTCCGTCCATTAATCCTTCTTCTTCCTCCACCTTCGTCGCCTCTTCATCCATGCAATTTCCTCCATCATCATTGGTATTCGCTCGTGAGAGAAATTCCCGCAGGGCAAGCGCTTTTTCACGCAAGAACTCATCCGACGGAAGCGACAAGGACTAAAAATAAAAAAACTAGAGTAGATGATCAGTGCAAGCCGGCAAAAAACCTCTATATCCAAAATATGGATCCCTTCAAAAAAAGTTCGCCAGCAGTAACTAGCGAAATTTTATGGACAAAAGCTTGTGATAAAACATTTTAAAAATGACCGGCAACCGGCGGATTCGATTGGAACCGCTGGAGAATTTGCTGAAAATTGGACCCCTTTGTCAAAGAAATTAGATATTTTTTGCTTAATGATTATGGTCTTATCTTGCTCCGGTTTCTAATTTTTAGATACCCTATATAAAAAAGTGAAAAATAAATATTTTAGTAAATTTATATTATTTTTTACAAAGTTAATTTTCATTTTTGTTGGACCTCCATTTCCATGTCTGTAATCCAGGCCCCATAAGCTGTCTGATCGGCTATTTGTTGTGCAACATGGTCAAACTCGAAATAGCCCAGATTGATGACAAAAATTCGACGACTGGGCAGAGATAATTGCTGTATTTGTCTTGGCTTCACGACACGCGTAATTTGTGCTATCTGAAAGGGAAGAAAAATTTTAAAATAGCATATTAAACTAAAAAATAGAATATCATTTATTATCATTTTCAAGGAAAGGGACAAATCATGTTGAAAGCAAAAAATAAAAAATAAAATAAATAAACCTCTGCCCCCTTCGAAATGCCTAACTAGTAGAAGAAAATTTCTAAAACTTTTCAAGAAATTTAATTAAAGATTCTTTTGAAACCGTTTTCTGGTAAAATTGTAATAAATTAAATTTTTTTATTTTGCGTCTGACACTAAACCAGAGATGGTATCTGTCCTTTTTTTAAAGATTTGTCCTTTTTTTGGAGGGTACCAATCTTTAAAAATTGAAATGTCCTTTTTTCAAAGATTTGTCCTTTTTTGGGGCCAGGGGTGTCCTTTTGTCCTTTTTTGGATTTTAGGAAAATTTTATACAAAAATTGATCAATTTCCTTAAGAAAAAGGACTAGATTTTCAAAATTTTCTCCGACGGCCCCTATCGGGACCGCCGGCACCCTCACATAGAGGATTTTCTTCACGAAATAACCTTAAAAATGAACAATTTTCTTAAGAAAAAAGGACTAAATTTTCAAAATTTTCTCCGGTGGCCCCTAACGGGACCGCCGCAACCCGCACAATGATTTTTCTTCAGAAAAATATCTTAAAAATGACCAATTTTTTTAAGGAAAAGGGAGTAAATTTTCAAAAAAGCCCCCCCCCAGAGGATTTTCTTTAAAAATTTAAAAATATTACGATTTTGGCACTACTTTAAAAACGTTAATTTTTGAAAACCCACTAATAGGGTCATCCTTTTTGGACAAAAATGAAATTTTTTTTTTGGTTTTTATACTCTTTTGCTTAGAAAAACTGATTATAATTCCAAAAAAAAGAAAATTTTATTTTTTGGATTTCAAAAGAAAAGGGTCCCCCCTGTTGAATTTAGGTCTTCGCAGCTGACCGACACCCAACTGACTGACAACTCAGAAGATTGAACCAAAAACTTTTTTGGTAGACCAGTTAGACCAAAAGTATAAAAAGCAAAGTTGTGCAGAATTTTATGCTCTATCTTTTAGCATTTTTGGTTTTTCGAATTTCCTTGAAAATTTTTAAAAATTTTCGAAAAAACCCCGATTTTTTGCATTTTTTGAAAAATTCGAAAAATTTCAAAAAATTTCAAAGAAATTCGAAAAACCGAAAATGCTAAAAGATAGAGCATAAAATTCTGCACAACTTTGCTTTTTATACTTTTGGTCTAACTGGTCTAACAAAAAAGTTTTTGATTCAATCTTCAAAGTGTCGGTCAGTTGGGTGTCGGTCAGTTGCCACCGCGGCCGTTGAATTTTGGGTTTCCAAAAATTAACGTTTTTAAAGTAGTGCTACGATTTTTCTTAAGGAGAAATCAGGCACTCTAGATGTTTTTTGCATTAAAAAACAATTTACGTACTGAAATATAATGCAAAAATTGATTATTAGTTGGAATTTTTACATTTTTAAAAGTGTCCTTTATTTTGAGGATTTTCCCCAGTGAAATCCTTTATTTTTGCCCCGGAAGTCCTTTTTTTCTGAAAATTTTCGATACCATCTCTGCACTAAACTATAATAATCTTCTCCCTCCTGAGTCCTTTTATCAAAAAAAATTTGCAGGAGTGCCAAAATTCAAATATTAACAAGGAAAGGGTGCATCATTTATCGTAAATGCAAAATTTATGCAAAATTATTCGAATAAAAAATAATTATGCAAAAAAATATTTTAACGAGGCCTACCACATCGTTTTTCTGGCCAACCGCTTGCCGATCGATGTGCACCAAACAGCCGGAGACAGCGGTGCTGAATTGTTCAAGCAGTTCAGAATCCGCAAAAAGCATGTCCAGTTGCTTTAGTTGATCCCGAGTCAAAGTGATGGAGGCCAACCGAGCGAGCAAATCGGCGGATTCCTTAAGAAAAATTTTTAATTAAAGAATGGAGATTGGACTGATTAGCTTCGATTTAAAAAAATGGTTCGGTTATTTTGCGAGGCCCATTTTTTTAAACTAACAAGTAAGAGCAGAAATTTCTGTGCTGAATGAAGCTAAAAGCACCAGATTTAGGATCAAAAGTCCGAGAAAATCGAATTTTCCTCGATCCTCGACTAAAATCCGATGTTAAGTGTATTATATCTATTTCAATGGAAGAAAGGACCGGAGCCGGAGGTTCGAACCATCTAAATGAATTTATTTAAAAGAACGGAGAATATTTTCAATCGGAATTTATTTATTTTCAAACTTCAATTCAATTTAAATTTTTTATGTATTGTGAAATTAATGTTAATGGACTAAGCTAAGTAGAATTCATATTTAGTTCCTACTAAAAAGGCAATTTTCACTAATAAAGCCGTTGAAATTTTGTAATACAAAAAACCTGAAGTCGTGGTCGTTTCTGCGGAATTCGATTATCTTCAGCATCATCGCAGTTAACTTCTGCTGTCTGATCTCTTTTCATATTTTACTTGAAAACCCCTAAAAATTATTTTAGAAATTTGAAGAGAAAAAGGTAAAAAATAATTACTAGCAAGGTAGCAAGGGCGTAACCAGAGTGGTGGCTGAGGGCCCCTCCCGAAATCAAAAAATTGAAAATTTTTCAGAGGGGTCAGGAGAGGGAAAAGGAAGAAAAAAGCGAAAAAATTCGTAAGAAAAGAACTAAATGCTCAAATTTTTAAAAGAAAATGGGTCTAAAATGTCAAATTTTTCTCCTTAAATTGTTCATAACTTTTTCTGAGCAAAAAATTGCTCGATTTTCCTAAGGAAAAGGCCTAAAACCCCGAAATTCGTTTTTTTGCTCGCCATCGCCAGTGATGCCCTAGTTCAGTCCCTCCCGAAATTTTTTCCTGGCTATGCTCTTGATTATTAGTATAATCAGATCTCGGATAATCGAGGATGTTATAAATTATAATTATAATGGAATGTAAAAGTGAGAGCTTTTCATTTCATTTAATGATGGGGAAAAGGATACAGTATATGCATATATGTGGCTTTGAGCATACGTGACATGATAAATGTAGAAAAATTCGTTAGAGTCGATA
>LDKF01000915.1:10656-37133 GCA_001026735.1 Rotylenchulus reniformis
GAAAATGAATTTTTAGAAAAAAAAATTTCTTCTGGCGAGCTTTTTTTATAGGGGTACGCATTTTGGAAAATGTCGGGGTACCTTGCCTATGTATGATGGCACTCACCCGATCGAGTTTGATCGCCGCGAATTGGGCAAACCAATTCCAGTTTGGCATCGTCGCCGATACCAACACAACGCCATATTTTGACTGTTCGATCCTCACCGCAAGAGGCAAGCAACCTTCCAGAATGGTGCCAACAGACAGCCCAACACCGATCCTGCACTGCCCTCAGCCGCTCTTCGGTATGCAAAACTGAAGAAATCACCTGTAAAAATGAAATAAATTTATTAGTAAGAATACAATATTAAAAGAGCAATTCTCACCTTCAACCCATAAGATTGTTCGGACTCTGAGGATTTCATAATTAAAAAAGGAGAATTTAAGGCATAAAATATTATAAATTATTTTTAATGGCCTTCAATAAAGTATTGATTTTAAACAAATAATAAGCCGGATAAAGTGTGAATATATGCAAATGAAGAGATCAAATTAAAACATTAAAATAATTTGGAAAAAAACAGAATTCAATCATTTTATTTCCTAAGCTTATTCGATATCCATTCATTGAAATTCAGCTCCATTCGGAATGCGTCCTGATTGGCGATGTCGCATCGATTGTAGAAGCCGAAAATCATCTCAACTTGGACAAAACCATACAGACGGTAAAGGGCCAATGCGGGCTCATTCGACACTTGGCAGTGAAGAGAAATTTTCTTAAAAATGACTAAATTGACTATAATGTAAATAAAAAACTATAAATTAGGCCTTTTTTTATAAATTCATAATATCGATACCTCAACATTTCTCCACTGTTCGCATTGCTTTAAAAGTTCTTGTAGAAGACGCTTTGCAACACCACGCCGACGGAATGTAGGCAAAACTCTGAAAATAAACGCATTTAAATTGACTATTTTTTTTAACTAAATTATGCATACGCTAATGTTAGAATATTTATTTGAAATTTTGGAGTTCTTTCTTCATTGTGAACAGAAAAGCATACGGTAATTGCACCAACAAGTGATTTGCAACAATAATACACCATTTTAGTCCAATATTTGCCTAAACGAAAAAATTTACTGGATAGAGAAAGATCGTAAATGAGAATAGGTGATAAATTTGCTTTAATAAATAATGCCCCCTCCCTTCGGAATCGACCTGTTAAATTTTAAATATAATTGGATAAAAATGGACAAAATTAAAAATTTCAAAGGTACCTCGATGTTCGGTTTCAATGTTTTCAATTTTTGGGCCTTCCATTGCTAGTGCATTTCTCATCACACATCGATAATGCGCGGAATTTTCGTCACCGTATTTCAGCGGAAGGCACATCGCATTGAGAAGAACCAACTGGCGGATGCATTGTTTGCTACTTGGGAAGACCAACTCAAATTTATCCGTGGAATTTGGGCCGGGATCAAGCTTCTCGGTTTCAGATTGCGTTTGAACATCTTGCCCCTCACTATTTCCCAATTCGCTTTTCGGACCTTGATCATCTACCTTCGGTTCTGGAGACAATGAAGGTTGAATTTGTTGGTCTTTTCTGATGAGCCATCTGAGTAGCATTATTTTTATTAGCTGTTCAATTTATTTTATGATTCAACATGATAAAATAAATGGAAATTTTGAATAATTTTAAAATAATTGTAACTAAAACAAAAATCCAATAAATAAAATTGCTATTTTAACATCGAAATAATCTAATTCTGACAAATTAAGCACGAAAAGATCATAATCAATTATAATTGGGATGGCTCTGATCGTCTTTGTTTCTGCTCTTCAGCCTTATATGCATACCAAGAGGCTGCTGGAATCGGCTTCATTTCTCTATTTTGATAACGATTTTTGATAACTCTATCTAGTGCAAAAACCAGTATAATTGACGTAAAAAGAAAATATTGTTGAAAATCACTTTGACGTACCATCTTTGAGCTAAAAAGGTTATCATTTAGACCAAATCAACATTTAAAAAAATATATACACTTGTGGACATGAAAAAGGTTCCACCATTTTTTTAAACTACAGTTTGAAGCGAAATGTCTGAATATCGTTTCTTTTTTCTCTACTGTTCTCTCCTTTTTGCGTGTTCTCTCCTCCATTTTCTTTCTCTTTTATGTTCATTTGCATTGTGCGACTGACACTCAGACACTCAGAAGATTGAACCAAAAACTTTTTTTTGAAGCTTACAGGCCCAAAATTATAAAAAGCTTTCTTTTTCAGAATTTAATGCTCTATCTTTTAGCATTTTTAATTTTTCAATAGGAAAAACACCGATTTTTATATTTTTCGAAATATTCTAAAATTTTCAGGGAAAGTTGAAAAATCAAAAATGCTAGATAGAGCATTAAATATTATATTCTGAAAAAGAAAGCTTTTTATAATTTTGGGCCGGCCTGTAAGCTTCAAAAAAAAAGTTTTTGGTTCAATCTTTTGAGTGTCGGTCTTTTGGGTGTCGGTCTTTTGCGCCACTGTCTCGCACAATGCACATGAACATAAAAGAGAAAGAAAATGGAGGAGAGAACACGCAAAAAGGAGAGAACAGTAGAGAAAAAATAAATGATATTCAGACATTTCGCTTCAAACTGTAGTTTAAAAAAATGGTGGAACATTTTTCATGTCCACAAGTGACCTGGTATATCAAAAAGAAATTTGTCTTTGATTTCGTTTAGTTTTTAGGATTCAGATCTTAAATTTTGTATAAACTTTATAATATTTAATTTTTCATAATACTTTTTAAATTTTCTCACCTTATTCAGTTGTAAAAATTAAGTTGTCAATGTCAAGAAGGTTCCAACGCTTCAAGTCAGCCTGCTTGATCTTTTGACCAGAAAGTTTTCCGTAAGATATAAGATCCTCTGTCCAGTAATACCGATTTAAAATGAAGGGGCAATGTTGGTAAATTTTGTGTCGAAGCTATTCAAAAAGGGATTTATCGCTTTTCATTTGGGAAATTGGGAAGAAAGGACTTACTTCCTCCCTATGCCGCAATGTGATAAAACCGCAATAAGATGTGAGAACGCCGACTATCTGTATGGTAAATGTCTTAAAATACGATGGCCTTGTTCGTGCAAGTAAATTGAAAGTATTATTAAGACGATTATTCATGCACAGCTGACACCTAAACATTTGTTTTCTCATGTGAATTATGAAAAAATTTGAAAATTATTACCTTTGTTCCGCTTTCAGTATTAATTTGCAACCAAAGGCTACGATCTGATTGCCTCTGTTTCTCCCCAAGTTGTTCTTTTCCGGAAAAATAATCTTTTGTCTTGTAGTAGATCTTCAAAGTGCGTGGATAATGCCGATAAATAAAATATCGAGCAGGCTCGTAACAGTCGAGAACTTTGTAAGCGATGAAAATGTCGGCAAATAATGCGCAATGCAATAAAAATATCGTTTTCAGATTTCCGGGCTGGTACATAAATNTTGGATGTTCCTTAACCCGGGTTAGCGCTTCATTCATTTCCCTTCGCAAACTCGGGTTACGTTAACCCGGGTTAGCTTAACCCAGGTTAAAGATGATGGTACGGATTAAGAAGGGTCGCTAACCCGGGTTAGTGGAACCTGGGTTAAGGCCCTTAACCCGGGTTTGCTTAACCCGAAGATGATGGTAAGGCCCCAGAATGGTTAAACTATTATAATTTTCAAAGAAAAATGACCAAATTTCTTAAGAAAACACATTGTTTTCAAAAAATCGGTAATAGTAGGGTTTGTAGCCCCCCTTTTTGAAAAAAAAATCGATGACTCAAAAATGGCTCAAAATCACATCCTAGGTTCAGTTTTTGACGCTGAATCCGATTCTGACGTCCATTTCGACGTCCTGCGTCATCTGACGCAACTTTCTGATGTCGGAAATTTTTGACGTCAAAAAATTTTTTTTCAAAATAATGACGTCCTAGGGCCAATTTTTAACGCTGAATCCGAATCTGACGTCCGTTTTGACGTCCGACGTCATCTGACGCAATTTTTTGACGTCTGAAATTTTTGACGTCAAAAATTTTTTTTTCAAAATTAAATTTTATGCAAAGAAATCAAAAGAAAAATCAAAAAGAGAAAATGAAAAATGTATTTAACCGGCTCATAGTACTGGTAGCTAGTCGGCGAGCCCAACATTAAAATTATTAGTTAAAAATAAATAATCTTTCAGCCCGCACCTATTGAACCGTATGGTTGCCTAAGCACCCCACGCATTATGAAGGGTAGCCGGGTCATATAATCTTAGTTGTTCCATGGCCATTTTCACAATATAGATGTATCTCATCTAAAAAATTTTGAAAAAAAATTTTTTGACGTCAAAAATTTCCGACGTTAGAAAGTTGCGTCAGATGACGCAGGACGTCGAAATGGACGTCAGAATCGGATTCAGCGTCAAAAAATGAACCTAGGATGTGATTTTGAGCCATTTTTGGGTCATCGATTTTTTTTTCAAAAAAGGGGGGCTACAAACCCTACTATTACCAAAAAATCTCCAAAAAGGCATGAAAACGGCCAAAAATGCAAAAAAGTAACAAAGTTAATTTTAACCTAAAAATGCCTTAAATATGCTTAAATTCGCTTTAAAAATATTTTTTACGATTTTTGAGCAAAAAATTTGCATTTTTAGGTCATATTTAGTCAAATTTTTGTGCATATTTTGCGCATATTTTGGAAATTTTGAGCATATTTTGGCATTTTTCCGTGCATATTTTATGCGCATATTTTGAAAATTTTTGTGCATATAAATCCGGACCCTGATTATTAGATAGATCTAAATGTCGGCTATAAATATGCAAAAACAAACATCTTGATTGGCCAATCAGAAAAAAAAGTTATGGCCAAATCTTTTATAAGTTAGCATTTCGAATGGTCTCTTTTGCAATTTTATAGCAGACATTCAGGACTATCTTTTGACACCAAGCTTGTTTTTCTAGGTTGAGTTTGAACCGAGATATAACCATTTTTCCACCCTGCTGCAGACTCAATCGTACAGACTAAATCGACCCTCACCGTCAATTTCGATTTTTTATCCGTTTAAAGTTGGCACCCTATCATTTGGGAAGTGATCACTTGGGCAGTGATCACTTGGGCAATGATCATTTGGGTAGTAAAAATTTAAAAATGAAAAAAAAATTTAAAAAAGAGCAAAAATCAAAATTTTATTATTTTCGCCCGCTTCATGGACAAACCGCATGTCTTCGCAGAATACCGACAACAAAAAGACCGACACAAAAAATACCGACACCTAGAATAGCGACAATTTTTTAAAACCCTAGGCCTGCGAATTTTTCTAATTGAATTTTTGGAAAACCATTTTTGAAACTATGAGCCTCTAAAATTTTTGAAATTCCAGGCCTCAGAAATTTCCAAATTTGGCCTCTGGAAATTTCAAAAACTTTGGGCTTATTGAATTCTTGAAAAGGTGCCTATGGAATTTTCACAAATTTTCATATGTCTTGTGTTATAAAAAATTTTCATTTTTTCAAAAAAATTAAAAAACAAAGATTTAATTTCTCAAAAAAATAACGTTCGTGATTTAAAAAAAATTTCACAGGCTTATTATTTTCATATAATTTTTATAAGCAATGTGATTTCAAAATTTCTTACTAATTTTTAGAAAATTTCATAGATCTATGGTTTTAAAAGTTTCCGTGTAAACCTTGGAAAAAATCATAGTCTTGGGTTTCCGAAAAATTTCACTTAGTTAGGCCATTGATTTTAGAAATTTTCATAGGCATATGATTTTCAAAAAAATTTAACAAGCTTTGGAATTTTAGAAAATTCGCATACTTATGGTTTTTTATTTTTGCTCTTTTTTGGTCGATTTTTTCATTTTTAATTTTTACTGCCCAAATGATCACTGCCCAAATGATCGGCTCCCTTAAAGTTTACAAAACCCATCTCTGATCAAATTTTTAATTCTATAAATTTTTATAGGGATTTTATTTGAGATAGGCTAAATTTTTCTTTTGGCATATTGTAGTTGATAGATCATCTAACACAATAAAAATCAGAGCTCGCTACCTAAAAGAGATGCAAATCCAATTAGTAAAAAATTGGTGAGGCTAAGGAGGGGGTTTGGTAAAAATATAATCACTAATGGATATACCAAATTCAGCGAGGGATTGGCCGAATGGTTGCTGTTGGAGTTGCAGGGCAGAATAGAGCTGGGTCCTGGCCGGCGACCCTTGGACGGCCAACACTTTGGCAATTTGGAATGGAAAGACAGGGACAAGGGAATGGCCAAGTTGGTGATTGGGCACCAATTGCTGGAGGGAAGGCTGAGCGAACTGGAGAAGCCACTGCTGGTGCTGGACAGGGCCAGCTTGGGCGAAAAGGTGGAAAAATGAGGGGAAAAGGTCAAAAAAGAAAAGAAATACCGATAGATCCCTTTAGAGTACTGAAATGGCCAGGGATACGGACCCGAAAAGCTGCGAGATGATCGCCATTGTGCGGAGGAAACTGGTGTTCACCGAACGACCGAAACCAATCATTGCGCAGCATCCTGGCACCAAATAATACATTTCAGGATCAAAGACAATATTCGATCAAATTTATTTACAAAAAAAAACATTCATTTTGGTGCATTTATTTTGAGAGAGAAAAAATGATAAAAAAATCAAAGTTAAAGCATGGGCCCGCATTAATCTTCAGTTATCACCATCTATGGGAAATAAGATTTTAGGAATAAATTATCCAAAGGAAATGGATTTTTATAATTTAACAATTCAAAAAATGTTGTGGACTTTGGGAAAGTGAACGGGACTTAAAAGGGGCTGACGGTAATGAGTCGGATGCCTTCAAACCGGCGTTCCACCTCTTGATCTCCTCCGCAGTTCGAAATTATTTTTTCCCGGATATAAGCACTGAGCAAATCCGCTGCTATGAAAATCTATTTAAAAAAATTAATCATTTTGTATAGGATGCAAAATTCCTTGCCTGTGTGAGATTGAATGCCAAAACGATGCCGAAGAAGAAATTGGCATTTCCAGAGCCAGTGATCACCCACATTGACCATTTGATCGGGGACAGGACAAAAATGGCGAAAAGGGCACAGCCCACGATTAATCTTTGACGCAGATCTATCAAAGATTTTTAAAGATTTAGAGAATTTAAGGAATATAATGGGACATTTGTGCAAATCGTAAAAAGCAGCCAATGCGGGAAGATAGAGGGCCGACTCGGCATAGGACGGGTAGGGGGAGAACAGGGCCACGATGAGCAGCAAATGGACGGCCAAAAGGGATGGAGAGTTCCTGAAAATCCGGAAAATCGGGGAAAATGCAAAAATATCAACCTGAGAAGGGCAGCCAGAGGGACCACATAAAGGATTGTGTTCAGTTGGAAGGCACAGAGAAAAAGTTGGCGGTAATGGTCGAAGACCTGCAAGGGGGAGGACACTGGTAAGGGTTGGCCAGAAAAAGGATGTTATGAGTCCAAGACCTGTGTAACGAAGTACCAGAAGATGCCCGTGTTCGGAGTCAGATCGGGCACGGTAAGACTAAGTCACGAAGAATGCCAAACAATTATTTTTTACCATTTTCTTCAACTTACAAGAATCCGAAGGTATTTCGGAGAAGGTCCGACAAGAGACAATTTTGGCCAAGCAAAAAGATATTCAGCGAAAAGATGGCCGAAGATGTGGAAAGGGCGAGGAGAATGGCGAAAATCCGGGGACGACCCGTAAAATGGATGAAGATGGGCAAGAACAGGGTCAGGTAGTAGGGATTGAGCTGGACAGTCAGTGCCAGAGGAAGTACTGACAGGAAGAGATGGCCTGGAAGGGGTCAGTTAAATGATTTAAACAAAATAAAAGAAATTGACCCAAAAGTGAACGAAAAAAGAAATGGGCCAAAGAGAGCTGAATTGACCGAAAAATGATCAATTGAACCAATATTAGGTCAAAATGGCCATGTTATTAAATTAGTTGGCCTAAAGTGATCGTGTCGAATTTGGCATTGATCGATCGAGTTTAATTGACCAAAATGAACCTTCGCCAGAATAGCACAAGGACATGGAAACGAGGACATTGACCAGGGAGGACAAGCTGCAGACGGTCCAACAACCGATGCTCATTGGGTTCAGCAGGTAGCTTCACGGGATTATTAGGCCATTTGTTGAGATTTAAATTCCAATTTTCTTACCCGCCAAAGGCCAACAAGCTCAGCCACTGACTTTGCTCCATGCATTCCTGGGCTTTATCCGGATCAGAAAATTGGGCCAAACATCGATTTTTGATGTAATTGGAAACGAAACGACTGACAAAATAAGCAGTCAAGAGATCGAAGAGCTAAAGGCAATTTGCAGGAAGGAGCTGATTATCCCATTATCACCATCCATTGAAAGCGCAACAAAAGCGGAAAATCCATCGAGGGCCCAAGAAGATGGAGGAAGAGGGGCAACTAAAAGTGCTTTTTGTTTTTGTGTTGACATTCCCTTAAACATAAAATATTATTGTGGGTTCTTGCTTACGACATGGAACAAATCGCCGTCATAGATGTTGTTGCCGCTGCTGTTGTGCCGGTACAGGAATAATCCCTCGCGAAAGCGTTTCAAACTACTCCAGGGGGTGGAAAATTGGGGATTTTGATGGAAGAAATCGGCCAGAAAATGGGCCGAGAAGAGCCGGAGCGAGATGGCCAAGAGCAGAATCCTGGCGGGGGCCAGAGAAGGATGAAAAGAAATGGAAGAATTGGGAAAATAATGGCACCAAAGAGACTGAGGGAGTCCGCGCCATTGATCAGTGACAGCAGGGGAAGGCACTTTCTGGGCCATGGTTGGGTGATCGGGGTGGTCATCTTGGGATTCATCAGAGATGGCGGAAGGCGACATTGGCGGAGGAAGTAATGGTTCGTTAGGGGGCGGAAGGTGGGAAGAATTGGACAAACTTGTGCAAAATTTGAAGGAAAATATTTTTAAATTAACAAAAGCTTCAAATAAAGCCCCAATAATTGAGGGAAATTTGGATAAAAGGATCAAGATCTAGAAACACAAAATATGTTGGGAAAGGACAAAAAGTCACAGTTGATGGATAATTTCCAATCTGTTGGGTGAAATCTGAAAATTCATGCTTTTAATCTCTTGATAAATTGTTAAAAAATTATGGTCTATCTTTTGTCAATTTATTCGGCCAAATATCTCGGGTCCAAATGTCCTATGCAATTGGCCAATTACACTTCAAAATTATTTTCTTAAATCACCTCTGCTACCTTAATTCTCTGACCCCCTTCCATAAATGAGCCTTTTTGGTTTTAGCTTATCCACGTTGTTCCCATCCAAGTCACTTCTCCAAATATTCCATCCATCTCATCTAGCTCATGTTCCCGAGAGTTTATTTGTCCAAAATGTCAAACAATAAATGGTAAAAGATGGTGGGAGAAGGAAAGAGGAGATTCCGGGCCAAGGCAGTCAGATTCTTCGAGAGTCGCCCTTTTATCATTGGCACGAGGGTAGACAATGTCAAGAAATGGAAAGGGAAGGAAAGTCAGAACAATGACAAGTGTGCAAGGCAATGGGATATTGACAATCTCCATAAAACCGATAATTACAATTTTCAAAGTAGGCGCGCAATTTGAATGGCAAAACCGAGTCAATCCTCTTCACATCACATCCGATTCGCTAAGACACTCTTGAATTGAACGACTTGGCAATGTATCGTAGAACCACTTCATGATGTTGATGGCAAAGTCGGATTCAACTTCCACCTCTTCCAGAGGATGGCATGAATTTGGGTAGGAGAGCACCCTTTTCAATGGGAAGAAGTTTGATTTTCTGATTTCGCTTTGGAATTGCTCACTTGCATGTCACTCCGTTGCCCTTAAGAACACCAATGAAGCCTCTGTAATGGGGTGCCACTCGCAAATCTTTCTCACCAATCAGCAACAAATACGGTGTTTTTATCTGAATTATTTTCACTTGTTAGCGGGTCACTAGTACCATATTCATTTCAAACATTGTCCACGTGTGCCACAGGCGACCGCTTGTACATTTCTTTGCGTTCCTCCTCAGCAGGTGCAAGGCAATTACGCCCTTCTTCTGTCCAATAATCCGGAAATCGTCCAGCACCCTCGTAAATTGTCCTAAATTCCTTTAATAAATAAGAATTTTTATAATTTTAAAGATAATTTTTTAAGCAATTTTTTATTTGCAGGAGTTCATTTTTTGGTTAACCATACAAATTTTATATAATGCAATGTTAGCTACTCCAAAAAGGATTTTTGGAATTATTTTTTCAAGCAATCATACCAATCAGGGATGTCTGTGATTGACCACATTGCCACCATGTCCAAAACTGGATTAAGGGCTACGCAAGATTTGTAAAAGTCCTAAAAAAGAAAAAATGGCAAATGAATTGAAAATGTTTTGACACTCACAGGATATTGGCCAATTAAATGAGAAACAAGAAATCCGCCATGGGAACCACCAAAAAGGACAATTCTATCAGGGTCAATTTGAGGCAAAGCATCCAGTGTTGTTTTGGCTGCATACTAAAAATTATAATAAAAAAAAATAAATTTTACAATATCATACATGAACATCTTCGACATCGAGCTCACCACACCGACCGCACAATGAACGCACAAAACGATCTCCGTATCCAATTGATCCGTGGTAATTTACTTGCAAGACAGCAAAACCATTCTGGAGAAGAAGTTGAAGTTCCCGTCGAGGCCATCTGTTTAAAAATGAATTTTAGGAAGAAATGTTTAATTCTCTAACTCATAACAATTCGGCGTCATAATTAGTGGATTAAATAAAGGACAAATTGTTAAATTTTATGGCGGCCCTTATATGAGGCTTTCATTTATTTTTAAATTCCATCAGTGACACCCTCCCCCAATGGTCCCCGTAAGAAAATCCTGGCGCCGTCCCTGGGACAAAGCTCCCTACATGCATAGAGAGCCTCCATGGGGACCACCATGAGGTTGGACGACAAGACCAATCTTTCCGCTCCCAACTGATTTTGGCCACATCAGAATCCCTTCATATTGTTCTCCATCTTTAAATAATAATAATAATTCAATCAATTAAGGTACACCTGTAAACCCAACATGCCTTCCCTTTTGAATGCAATCGTCTTCCACTCCCACTTGCTCTCGTGTTTAGTTTTGGCGCTCATCAAACACCAATCAACATCAACTGATTTGCCATTATCAAACGATTCAAATTGCTCTGATTTTGATTTGAATTTTGCAATGAAAAGGGTGTGAGGTTGGTCTGGAGCGGAGTACTGAGCCAATAACATGTCTGATTTCACATCCAACAATGCCCAGGAGCCGTTCAAAGCCTGACTTGATGACAAACAACACCATTTGTCATTGGGCACATCGATGGCGAGAATTTTCTAAAAAAACCCAAAATTTTCCGATGGATGTAAAATGATTCCCAACCTGTTTATTATTCCAAATTGTTGTGATAAAAAAGAATTGACTGTTGTCAGACCAAGCACGCATTGGGACGATTGGATCATAGAGACCAGGAAACCCATTGGGTCCTTCCTCGTTCATCAATGGAATGAGCACTTTCGGATTTTCGATACAATTCGTCGTGGAATTCCAATCAAGCTAAATTCAAAATTTATAATTATATCCGTCCCCTGAATGCATTTACTCTGCATAAGGCAAGTGACATGTTGTGTGGCCCAGTGACAGTCCGAGCTAAGACGATGAGATGTTTTCCATTTGGGGAGAAGGAGAGTTTCTGGAAGAAGGAAAATCCGCCGAAAGTATCCAATTGGGCCAGAGTGCGGTTGGCAATATTGAACACATACAAATGTCCCCTGAAAAAAACATGAAATGCAGCTTCAGGCCAGGATGGACACGCGGAAATTTGCGGACGAAATTTTAAAACTTACTACAAGTTTTTAAAAACCATGTTAGATTGAAATCTCAAAATGCTAATATAAGCAGAAAATTATGCCTGATTTTTTAAGCTGGACGGTTTTTTCAAATACAAAGAAAACTTTAAATTAGCCAAAATTTTCAAAAAAATCGTGTTTTTAAGGGAAATTTCAAAAATTTTCCAAAAAATTCGTAAAAAATTAAAAGGACCAAAAAATCAGGAATAATTTTCTACATATTTTTGCTTTTGAAGTTTATTTTAAAATAATTTTAAAAGTTTGTGGCAGATCTTCAGGGTTTCGTTCGCAAATTTCGCACCGCGGTCAGGATGCTAATTATGATATGTACCTTCGATTATTACAATAAATACGACCCAATTTGAAAGGGTGATTATTCAGACCGAAAAACACGATGACCGAATCGTCAGGGGACCAAACAATCTTAAAAAATAAATAAATAATTTCTGGTTTTATGATAAATTACAAAACTGATTGGGGTGTCAACTTATCCAACCATTCTGCGTCAAATGTGTCAATTGCCTGGTCATTCAGTTTGAATACACAGAGTAATGGGCGTTTCACCTCAGCACACTGTTCTCCCCATGAATCACGAAGTTTGAATTTTTCTCCCTTAATTTTTTATGAAATATTTAAATAAAAAATGCTCACAATTTCTTTTTTGGAAATTTTTTCCGAATCGTCCCATTCCAAATCTGCGTCATGAAAATTTGCAAGTTGATCACTTCGCTCTGCCAGATAAAGAATCCGGTCTTCATTGTTAGCCCAAATAAGGCCTCCGAATTCCCCTTTGTGGATCAATCCATGCTTTTTCATCCCCGACAAGTTTGTACAGCAAAGTTCCGTGTCCGTTTCATTATCGACTACCTAAAAGACACTTGAGAATATTCGATGGTTAAGGGCCCGCGCCAGGATTTTCTGATGGGTGGGGTTGAACTTTTGGGGTCACCGCGAGCAAAAAATGGCAAATAAATTTGAAAATTTGGTCCTTTTTCTCAGGGAAATTGGTCAATTTTCTTATTTTTCCAGGGGCTGACGGAGGGGGGTTTCACGTTTCAGGCCCCCTGGAGCCGGCCCTGCGATGTTTTATTTGCATGTATATACCCACCCGAAGAAATTGTTTCCGATCCGTCCCATTGCCTTCTTTGAACTCAACTAATGTCGCAGTTTTTGCTCCAGATGGGCTGATGTACACTGCTTGAGAACTAAAGGAAGGTCATAAAATCAAGGGAACATTCTAATTTGAAAAAAACCCGAAAATAAAATCAGTCCAAAATAATCAAATTCATAAATGAAAAATATTATTATTTTTAGCTTACTCATGGTTAAGCATTGGAGTTGATATGGTGTCCAAGAAGGTGAGTGAATTCCCGTTATCCTTCAAAAGCGAATGGATCCGTTGTTGTTTGATCATTTTTTCCACGAAGGGTGCTCTGTTGGCCCAAACACTCAGCACCTTTACACCAAAAAAATATTTATGGCCATTGGAATTACACATGGACCCAACCCAATCCAATCCAACCTTAACATATTTGTCGCTTGGCGTCGCAGAATTCCAAATCCATGCATTGGCCAAGTATGGAACTTGGGTCAGCTTTGTGTAAGCATCCCTCCATTCTTTCAGCTTTGCAAAATTACGCAGTGATGATGATGTTTCCATTGCTTTTGCTTTTTTTAACAATCTTCAAATTCAAATATGTATTTTTAAATTCGAAATTTAATCAAATCGATAAAACAAATTAGGTAATTGGTAATTGGGTTGGATTGCTTTGTTATGTTAAGGCAAAAAAAAATGCGGGTTATAGTTAAAATTAAAATTGCCTCTCGGTAGAAATGGACTTTTCTAGGATCTTTTGAAGCGAATTCCTTCTTACAAAACAGTGCAGAAAAAGTGGAAGTGGATAATTGGAAGGAAAAAGAAACAAACAATATTAATTTAACATGGAATGTTTACGCGTCATAAAATCATAGCACCAAAAATAAAATTCGATTTCTATGGATTTTTTACGCCGATTTTATAGGTTGCATTTTGCAAAATTGTTTCGTATTTTTAGATTTTGGGTCAAAATGTCCTTTATTTACGGCAAAATCAAAGAAAAAGAAAATTGAGTACATAATCAGCTACGGGATATAAATTTTGAAGGGGGGGGGGGGGAGGAGAGAGCGAGGATGAATAATCAACATTCCCCCCAAAAAATCACTCATATCGATCAAAAAGAGCATTTTAGAAGTCAAATGATGGAATTGTGACTTGAGTTTCGCCCTCTTCTCCTCACCCTCATCTTGTGCCTTCCTTGCTGAATATTATTTTTCTTTTTTTATATTTCTGTTGTTTTGGCCTTATTTAAAACATCAAAAATGGCCAATTTTGGCAATTGTGCCAATGGCGGCCTCTTCCTGGCTGTGGCCACAAGCAACTTCGTTCTACCGATCCAACCAAGCTCCGCCGATCACCCGGCCCCTTCCTCTTCCTCCTCCCAAATCAAACAATTGCCAATTTTCATCGGCGATCGTTTGCGAGTGTTGGCCCATAATGGCGAATGGTGCTATGGGCACAGAATCGGGGAATCGGACCAATGCGGAATGTTCCCAAAAATATTTGTGCGATCATTTCGGCAAAGAAAAAAGGCCAAAAGTAGCGAAACGGAGGAGTTGCTGGAGGAGGTCACGCAAGCGATCAAGGTAAGGTACAATTTGACAGGGTCCAAATAAAAATGGGTTAAAAATTAAATTATGAATTTAATTTAAAACAAAATTAAAAACAACGCTGGCTACCTTCAAAACCTTATCATCGGTTTCCTGTTAAATAAAAAAAATATTAATAAATCATGATTCTTTAGTCCTGGTGGAAGTGCACCAAGTCGTTTTATGGGGCCGTGAACAGCAATCCCGATGTTTGCGACGATCACATCCGTCGTATTCGGGAATTGATGACTCTCCGGCGAAGAATCCGATCGGGAACCATTCCGACAGAGGAGCTGCGCGAGTTGCGTTTGGTAATGCATTTTTGCCAATTTGGTATTTGGATGCCCAAGAACATCAATGTTGACAGAATGTGGCCAAGCAAATAAGTTTGGGCAATGCCGCATTGCACCTTCCCATGCAAATTCGGGACCAAACTGGGCGAATTGTCAGAATCGAAGGTACGGGTTGGGTAACGGATTTGGCCAGCATCTCTCTCAGCTTCTCTGACCCCTAGAGATGTCCATAAGCTCCGTTTACAAAAGGCATGAAGAAGCGCACGCGCAGATTGTTGCGCAACAATCCGCAAATGCGTTGACACCAACGGATGAGGGTACTGTAGCGATGGATACGGTAGCCAATCGAGAATACGAACAGATCCCGACGGCGAATGGAAGCGCATTATTGGTGACAATACAACATCCGCAGCACCAACTCCCCACCGGCAATGTCGAGATTGTGATCGGATTAGGCCGAAGAACAACGAGAATTTCTGGCCAACATCGGGTTAGAATTTGGCCCCAAAATTCCCGAAATTAAGCAATTTGTCCATTGATTCAAAGAGTCCCACACGGCCGATCAGTGAACCTTTGACCATTTTTCTGAATGGCAATGAGAAGGGCGAGGGAAAGCCCAAGTCAAGCCGTGTGTTATTTGTGGGATTGACCGAGTCCGAAGTTCGCGACGAGCCGGGGACCCTCACACTCTGGGCAACACTCCTCCGGGTTGCCCCTCTTGTGACCAGTGGAGGTAATTATTACATAGAATACTTTTGGAAATTTTGAATTTTCAGGCACACTTGGAAAATCAGGCACCGGCGACGAGGTCCGACAATTTTACGCTCATGGCCAAGTCGAGTTGGGAGAACATTGTGCAGATATGGCCGAGAAGGAGCAACGAGAACTGACCCTTGGATTGATCAAAAAGGTGATCGAACTGACTATTAGGGATGAAATCTTTAAGGATTAAGTTTTGTTTGTTCCTTATATAAATTTTTTTATAAAACTGCCATTTGAACATTTTCAGTCTGATCAATTGCCAGCAATTTGCCAACTTCCTTCCGGGAGCAGTGCCTCCGTTCCCTACACGGCCCAATCGTCTGGAAGTGCCGGACGAGAGCGAATTCCGCTGAGCATGACCATCCAGTTGTTCCGTGCAGATCGTGCTCGGACAATGGCCGAGCTGAAAAATGTGCAAATTTTGCACAAAATGAAGGAAAACGACGAAGGAGGAGAGGGAAGAGAAGAAAGACGGAAGAGGAACGAAGTGTTCATTTGGCTGAGAAGTGCGGATCTGCACGGGGTCGGCAGATCCGAGAAGAATGTAGAGGTAACAATTGAAGCTAAAGAGCCCAAATCTCAAATACTTTCAGGCGAGCATTTCGGTGGTGGATGACGAGGGTGTTTTCCAGCCGGAAGCCATTGAGGTGAGCGGCGGAAGACCGACAAAAGTGCATTAAAACGGAAAAATCCATACAGATTGTGACGCCGGAAGGGCCGCGCTGGCAGAGCAGTTTCCGCTGTCGAGTCTGGTTCTCCGAGGACAGACCCAAACTGAACGAGCTGATCAAAATACGGCTGCCAGAGGCGGAAGTCCGGAATCTTCACTTGCAGGTGTATATTTTTGCAGTACATACATAGCTGTGCTTTTGATTTATTGCCATGGTATCCTTAACACCGTATTCCACGACTAATTAGCATCTTATCCTTATCCTATGCTCACATACCCATTCAAACGGTCAGATCCTCTTCTACAACAAATCGACTAGCAATGACAAGAAAATAGGCTTTCCTTCTGCCAGCTCCAAAACACCCTTTGCACTTGCCTTTCTGCGGCTCATTACCAATTATGTGCTTTGTGCGGACGATGAAGACGAACTTTTTCTCTACAAAGTAAATGTTGGCAATAATAATCATAAGGCCAAAAAGCCACTGCATCAAGGGGGTGATAAGCTGTGCTAAAAATTTCCAAGGATTGAAGGACGAATCGGCATTGGCCAACTATTATTTCCGTTCCTTCCAGATGGACAAATCCTCCAAGAATGGCTCTTCAGCCTCCGATGGGACTCGACCGATAAGTGTGGCCTACCTGGCCCATTGGGCCAAGCGCAAGGAATTGCGTGCATCGGGTCGTAGCCCATCGGTGGCCACACTGTCCCGCATGGAGTCCCTGCAACTTGGCACCGGCGGGGCCCTTTACAGCCTGCAAAGTGACAAAAACGGTGTCCAATTTGTCAGTTTTGTCTGTTCCTCCGTGCACACCACCAACCCCACTCTTCTTCAGGTTTCCCGACTTTCAATTGTCTCCAACCCCCTCCCTGTTTCCCATCAGATAATGCGATGGCGCGACAACGAACTTCAACTGGGCCAGCGTCTGCAGGAGCTGTGTTTGTCTGCGGATCTGAGCGAGCAGTGGACCGAGGAACTGTTCAAGTTTTTGCCCAATGTGCTGGATGCCCTTTTCCAAATTGCGGGTATTTCGAAAGATTTAAATGTAAAAACGACAAATTCCTCAATGAAGATGCCGTTCCATACATGCAACGTGCAGTTTTTGACGCATTGGTAAGTGATCCGAATCGCATTAGGCATTTGAAGCCCTAATTTTCAATAGGGAACTAAATAAGAACTATTTGAGACAAAAAATAGCAATAAAAAATCCAATCCTGAGACTAATTCAAACGGACCTGGTTAAATTTTATCTTATTTTTAAAATACATTTCTCAAGTTCGGTGTGTCTCATTGCAAATCCCAAATAGGTCCATCTTTGTCGCATCTGTGAAGAGTGTGCACCGCATTGTTCACGGCGGTTGAAACCCGTACTGGAGCACTACATCCGGGGAATGCATTTCCCTAATGCGCACGGATTCCTTCTCAAGAACACCATTTGGTAGGGAAAAATATATGCGTAACTTTGGAAAATCCCCAAAATATGTAACCCAGAGAAAAGTTGGTGTCAAAAAATAGAGCAAAAAATACTAAAAAAGAACTTAAGCTTTGGAAAAACGTTCGTTATGGCCAAGTTAATGGACTTGGCCAAATTCACATTTTGGGGGATCTTTTTGGCTCTATCTTTTGAGATCAAGTTCATCTTATTTGAGCCAGATTTCATTTAAAAATAAAAAAATTTAAAAATGCACAATCAACTCTTCGCAATTCACCAATTATCTTTCCTTTTTCCCGGCCTAGGTATATCGAGAATGAGGGTTTGTGGCCCCCTTCCGGCTCTCCAGGACCTTACCACCACGGTCCTGCACCATCTTCTCCATCTTCTGGCCACGACAAACTCCTGCCCATCCTCAAATCCCTCCACCCGATCATCCAATTAGCAATATCCTCCAAACGCTGTGGGGAACTGATCGAGTATTTTGCAAATTTTAAAGCAAATTTTAAAGAAATCCTTAAAAGGCGATTAGATAAATTTTAGAGGAAAATTAGAAAAATGTTCAAAAATGACTAATCCATCTAACATAGCAAAATTCCTATTCTTCGAGATTATTATCTATTTGTTAATATCAGATCAGCTAAAAGATAAAATCAAATTTCAAAAACCTTTTTTTTTGTGTTTTCAAGAAAATCGGGACCTGGAACACAAAAGAAGCTGCATGACGGGAAAATTTTGAGAGATGACGAATTAGTGAGCCGAATGGACCAACTGACGACGGCATTGGCACAAATGTTGGAGAGTCCGACGCGACGGATGACCTGCCAGAACGTGGCTCTGAAGCACTTGGCTTTCCTGGTGGGCCCTTTGGCCTCCAACAAAGTGTACGACCCAATTCATCTGACAAAGTGCCGAAAAACATTTTGGGAATAAACAAACAATGGCAAACAATGTTTGGACAATTTGGACAGATATGTGCTGAAAGTCCTGGACTCGCTGGCTGAAGGGGTGCTGATGCACCAAAGGTTGCACTTCATCGGCGAAATCATCGAGACAGAGGTGCTGGGCATTGGGGCGCATCGATCTCTGTTTTAGCGGCCAAAATGGCTTTTTAAGCACAAATCTGAAGAATTTAGAATAGAAACCTTCAAAAAATTGCACTTCTCAAAAGTTTAGGTAGAACTTTAATCCCACCCTTCCTTCCCCTAAATTTGGCCAATTGTTCTCCTCATCAGAGGTCATCGTTCTGTTTCAGTTGTTCTCCAATCCCGAATGCCGCCAGCTGTTTTTAGACCGTTTTTTGGACGAACTTATTGCTCTGATGCCACCCCACTTGCAGGAGGAGAAGGATCGTACGGCCCAGTCACAGGTGGAGGCATAGGGTCATTCGGGGGTTGTTTATGAATATGTGTTAAGTACATCAGTTAATTTTGCAAAAAATCGGAAGGTTTACAAGTGACCTAAAATACCGTAGAAAAGCTCTGAAAATTAAATTTCAAGAAAACCTCAATCTTCTTGGATTTGCTCTTTGGATCTAGAAAGTCTTTAATCCCAGTTACAGGGCATACGCAAGCGGCGGGACAGTGTCACGGCAGCATTGGACAGTTCCAAGTGAATTTTTCACAGATTTTTGCACTAAACCCATCACTTTTCCTTTACCCAACAGTACCACCAGCTCATTGGAGGCCGTTCAACTTTCGGCTCGGATTCTGCTTGCCCTCATGGACCGTTTGTTCCCCCACCAATCATTCGCCGCCAAAACTCTCGCGGGATTTGGCACACGCGACGAACTCTGTTTGGTGCTCCGAAAGTGCCTTCGCCCGCTGAACCAAACAATGTGAGAATTCATTCCCAAATTCCGTTTTTGCTTTTGGCACTTTGTCCTTTGCCAAGGGTCACTCTTCTCGGCGATCCCATCTATCAGCGTACTCTGCATGCCCTTTTGCTGGCATTGTTGGACAAGTTCTCGGCAGAGCACTTTCATGCCTATTTCCGCTCTCTGCACAACCAATTGGAAAGGCATGTGATACTACCCCGTATTGGACATTCCTTGGAACCAGAGTCGGTATTGGTACGGTATCGACACGTGTACTTATTGGTACCGTCAAAAATGCTAATGAGACATCGATACCGTAGGCAATGTCTTTTTGGGAATTAAAAATCTATTTTCTATCAGTACGAATTTAACGCCTAATGATATATCTATATAGTTAGCGAAAAATAGTTTAATAAACCAAAAAAGTAAGCATCAATTAGCGATATAATTATATACTAAATGTATAGTTAAATGCTAAAACCATCTTATTCGGTGAATTTCAAGGCTCGACACTTTGTCGGAGATGTTGCACCTGTTCCGGGACCTGTTGATGCGCAGTCCGGTGCCCCCGGAATGGCTCCATCTCCGTCGCGTTCAACTCCGCCTTTTCGCCAAGCACCTGAGATTCGCCGCGGCACTGATCCGATGCGACTTTGGCACTCCCGCAACCTTCGAGTGTGGCATCTGGCTCGAGTGCATGCTCAGCTGTGTGACTTTGGCCAAGTGCGCGGCATCGCCAACAGCAGAACAGGCGGACGTTTCCGATGGAGAACAACTGATGGAGGAGGGATACGGTAAGGGGGGATACGGCACCCGGGACATACAATTTGAACACTAAACCGCCTATCTTACAGTAGCTTCTTTATACACATAGTAGACCAATAATCTACAATATTATATAAGAAGTGACCAAAGCAAATGTTAATTTGGCTATTTATTAACTAACAATTTTTTAATCATATGGCTATTAAAGTACATATAGCTTACGAATTTGTTAATTTATTTCGGTTGAATTGATTCACTTCGGTAAATTGAAAGAAGAATTTTGTATCATTGGATTTATGATTTTTTAGCAATGTCCGACGGACCAAATGAAGTTGCCCACCAGACAAATGGGCACGGATTGAGCGAATATTCGGCCGAAATTCTAAGGTTATTGAACCAAAACCCGGAATATGTAAGAAATTTTCAACGGATCGGACATTTCAGGGCTCTTTGGTTTTCGCTGTTGCCCGAGAGCAAGACCCAGCTGATGTCCGACATGGTGGGCCCTGTGCTGGAGGTGAAAGTTTATTCAAATTCATAATTGGAACAAATGATGGATGGGGAACAGATGAATTTGGAGTTTGGACTGACTCAAAATCACTTTTATCCACCATCAATAGCGCAGAATCAGGATGTAGGTCTGGGTGTCATGGTAATAGCCTGAAATTCGGAAGAAAATGTTCAACGAAAAAATTGTAAAGTGGAAATCCCACAGCCATGGGCACTGGCCGGCGAGAAAATGTCCCCGTTGGACTGGGATTGCCACTGGAGTCCTTGGGTTTGTCCGCCGATCATTGCCTGACAAATACAAAAATATCGCACAAAATATATTAATCATAATGCATTATTACCGCGTGCACAAACCAGTAACCCGAGTAGCCAGCACGTTTGATCTTGAAGGGAAATTTAGAAAGTAAAGGGCATGGGTTTCGAACCCCCCACCCCCGTGGCCCCTTATTCGAACCTGGTCCATGACATATTTGGACAGTTGGCCCATGTTGTGAGAGTAGTATTGCAGTCCGTTGTTGATGTAGGTGGCCAAACGACTATCGTAGCACCTGGCCGCATTGGCCTTGTCGGAACTTTGCACTTCCAAATCGCCAAAATGGTTTCTTTGGGCGATGGTTGAGGAGTTTGGAGCTGAAAATGCGAATTTTAAATCAACAACTCTTACACTAATATAGTGACCAAGGCGCAGAAAGGTCCGGTTGTCCTCCCCTCCTTCGGCGGGTGTCTCATCAGCAATGTTTTCCGACGAAAAGTCCAATTTCGGATTGGTTGGCACGCACAAAACGCCAAAGAACACGCTCAGAAGCAGAAAATTGAGAAGAAAAAGCAGTTTGGCCATTGGGATTTGGCTGATTTGCTGAAAAATGCGAAATGTTCAAATTCAATTTTGGGGTAAATTAATTTTTTGCTAAAATTCTCCAGTTGGTTAGCAGTTTTGTTTCAGCAAAAAATATCCATTTAGGGACAAATTCATGGAAAAATTGTGAAATCGAAGGGAAAAACGGTGAATTGCAATGACATTGAATATCAAATGGACAGAGGAAAGTAATGGACGGGGAGGAAGGAAAGGTTTTGCGATAAAAATTGCAATATTTGTTTTCCAAATGGTGACATTTATGAATATTGGGGGGGGGGGATACACCCCAGTACCCAGTACTATCTAAGAATTGATAAAGATTCCTCCCCCCCAAGTCGTTATCAGATCAAAAACCGCAGGATGCATTGAGGTCATAAATCGGCAAAAAACAAAGATCAAAAAACGAATTTATTGCCCCAGGCATAAAACGGGAAATTGGAAATTGTTCAGATGGCCTTTGCCGGGAGCCGCCTTCGGGAGCTGGCCATTCCCATTTTTGCGGACATGTTGGCCACCGAACACCTGCTGACCTCTGGGTCCACCGTAGTGCTGCGCAGACGGGCAAAAGAGCATGGTAGAGGGGGTTCGGCCACAATTTCCAAAGTTGAGCCTAAATTTTCAGCAGATCTTGTCGGCACATCCATCGGACAGCCCCAACATCCGCGCTTCATCGACCTGTTCATCCGCCGTCTCGACCCTTTCCTAGACTTTGCCCTTGGCGACGTGCCCTTCCAGGGATTCCGCAAAGCGTTCAGTCGGTTGTTTCTCCAGTATTGTCAACATCAAAATGGACCATCCAATTCGGATAACTTCGTCTTCCGTTCGTTCATTCAGGTAATCAAAATTTTTCAATCACAATTCCATCAATATTACAATGGATCTTTTTATACTTATTCCAACTTAATTGTACTTTCTTTAGCGAGTCGATCGTTTGCTGGAGCTATTCGCCGCTTACAGATCAGTGCAGGACGGATCCGGGGACGCGATGGCCGAGCTGGGCATGTTTTGCACCGCCCAGCTCGTCGACTTCTACCAGTCCATCGAGCAACACTCCCTCTACGTGCTCTACCTGTACATTGAAAGATTGTACTTATAAATAATTTTGACAATTCCTTCAGGTACAAACTGTACATGCTGCACATCACAACTGGGGAATGGGTGGAGGCAGCGCTGACCCTGAAGCGACATGCGGATCTGCTCCAGTGGAGCTCTGAACGGCCTGCATCCTGGCTGTGCGGCTCGCGCAAACAAAATGCCGAGTTTGGAAGCCAACTGGAACTGAAGGAACATATCTATCGAGAGATGGCGGAATTATTCGAACGGGGTACGGTAGAATACAAAGGGTGCCAGGAATGGTACGGTAGGGGCACGGGGTATGATATAAGATAAAAATTGATAAATGCAGTATAGGAACGGAACAGGACGGTGTGTGGCGAGCCGGTGTGTGGCGGGCCAGTGTGTGGCGAAACTTATCTAACCTAAAACTTTTTTGTAAGACTTGTTAGACCAAAACTATAAAAGACAAAAATGTGCAGAATTTTGGGCTCTATCTTTTGGTCATTTTAGATTTTCAAAATTCGAACAAAAAGTTCTAAATTTCCATTAAAAACACGATTTTCCCCTTAAAAGTATAATTTTTTCGAAAAATTTCAACTTTTTCTAGGGAAATTTAAATAATTAAAAATATCAGAAGATAGGGAATAAAATTCTGCACATTTTTGTCTTTTATAGTTTTGGTCTAACAAGTCTTACAAAAAAGTTTTAGGTTAGATAAGTTTCGCCACACACTGGCCCGCCACACACCGGCCGCCACACAACGGCCGCCACACACCGGCTCGCCACACAAAGGGGCGTACCGTATAGGAAGAACACAGTCCCCTAGGAAAGGAATAACGGTGCATGTACAACTATATAAAATAAATGGGCTAGGTATATGGTATATGATAGGATGAATAATAATTTGAATTGAGAAGCATCGATCAAAGAGTACTGTAGAAGTTGACTTACAAATTAGACTTAGAATTGTTCCATCCGGAAACATTTGTGCTTAGGTGACCATTGGGAGCTGGCCGTTGAGACGAACCGCGAGTTGGCGAACATCTGCGAGACAATGACATTCGACTATGCAAAGCTTGCTGATCTGCTGACCAGGAATGCGACACTTTACGAAAAAGTGACGAAAACGATTCGCTTCGAAAGTCACTATTTCCTGGTGGCATTCTATGGAAAAGGTAAATTTTAACCATGAATTAGGGAATTTGATTTTTGTCATCAGATTGTCCCGCATATCTGGCGAAGCGCAAATTTGTGTTCCGGGGCCATCCTCTGGAGCAATGGGGCTGTTTCAAGCAAAGATTGGCCGCAAATTTCGCGGAGTTCAAATTCCTGGAAAGTCTGGACGACTGCGACGAAACGCATTCCGAGGCCGAGGGCAAATTTTTACAGGTGATCAATCACCTCATAACTAATTTAATAAAGGGGTCTTGTCGAATCAGGAGTTGACTTTATTCAGAAAAATATGACTGATTCTTGAATTGTCTGATCCACCCAACAGATTGTGCCGGTTTCGCCAGTCCCGTTGAAGGAGACCTATGCTCAGCTGTTGCAGTCGCCGTGCCGTCTGGCCAGTTGGTACTACAAACACCACAGGTAGTGGGAAGCAGAGCTTGTAGGGGCAAGCAGATTCCAAAGATTTTGCAAATTTTATGAGATTAAAAATTTAACCCACAACTTTTTTTTCAGAGTCCAGCGGTTCGAGTTGGTCCGTCGTGAGTTCCGTTTGGATACAAAATGGACACGACTGGAGGACAACGAGGCCACGCGACTGTGGTTGCACAAGCGGATTATCCAAATCCAACGGTGATCGATTCATTTTACAACCTCGACCCACAAAGATTACCCGATGATCGTCCTGTTAAGGCCCCTGCCGGATCTGTTGAGTTTCGGGCCCGTGGTCAGCGAGTGCGGATTGGAGGCGTCGAACCCGGTGGAGGTGGCTATCGACAAAATGCGCGAAGCCAACGACAAGCTGGCGGAGACAGCGGCGTTGGTAGCTGAGGGGTTTGCCCAACAGCTGGTCAACCTGGCCGGAATGATCCGGGGCATGGTCCAGGCCGATGTCGGGGGTGGCATTCGCAATTATCAGGTGGGATCAACCGGTGGTCGAGGAGTGTATTCTCATCTGCTGGGATAAGCAGATAAAAAATTAGTTCCTCCTTAGGCATTTTTCTCGGAAGAGTCACGAGCCCAATGCACCGAAGAGGAGTGGCATTCTATCGCCGCTTTGAGGCGATTGATCCTTGAGCAAACTGCACTTTTGGAGTATGCCCTGTTCATCCATGCACAGGTGGAGAACGGAGATCATTTGTCATAAAAGCTGCATTTTAAATTTTAATCAATTTCCAGAGTGATCAGGCTCGCTCGAATCCGATGTTTCACAATTCTTTGGCCGGCTCCTTCATTGAGCATCGGCACAGAGTTGAGCATCGTTTTGGAGAGGTCAAATCGGTGTTGCCGGAGAGTGCATCCATCTATGTGTTGGACTCGGTGGCCGGAGGAGGGGGAGGAGGAAGCAAAGGCACAATGAGCCCAAAAAGCATGCGGGAACGGTAAAACATGGGAAAGAGACAATCAAATGGCCAAAGCATTTTGTGAATGTCAGTGGCCAGATCGGACAATTGACAATGACCCCGAAACCGGCAAAAATCAACAACAACCAGCAACAGCAACATTTGTCAAATTATTCTTCCGGAAATCATCAGCAGGCAAGCTGGGGATTCTGGAGGAGATTGGACCTAGACCTAGACATCTGGACTTGGGCTTAACTCTACTGGAATTAGAACATTTGGCACTTTCTAACTTGCATTCAGGAGATTCTTGGTAATGTGAAATAAACATTCAGGCCCTCCGTCCGATCTCGACCGGTTCCAACAGCGGCGCTTCCTCATCCACAACCACGACCAGCTCCGCCTCCTTCAAGAATTCGCCCCTCAGTGCCGCGCACTCTCTGATCAAAACAACCATCCAGGTTGCGCGTCAACAAATTGTCCAACTTTTCCGATTTCATTCCCATTTTTGAATCCAGGGAAAATCCAAACAAAAGTCGCGGAATAGTGCCAAAAAAGCCAAGACAACGACGGATCTCCGATCCCCGGCACACCATAAATCGGCACAACAATTGTCAACGGGACAACAAGAAATGTTGTCAGCAATCTCGCAAGTCAGGATGTCCGACACATCCGTGGACACCTTTCTGATGGAGGAGTGTATCGGTAAACACAGTAAATCATCTAATTAATAAAGTGTAATCAATCACATGTATACATTCTATTACAATAATGTAGGGATCTTTTTGATAAATCCAAAAATGAATGCTATTAATCCATTTGAGAGCCGCCCTTACCGCCCAGACTCTCCGGAGCCCATTCTGATGAGATGAGGCCAAAACACCACGCAAAGGCGACGAGAAAGTGACACTTATCAAGACAAGTACGGATCTGTTGTATATCCTGACCAATTCATTCCTCAAATCCCATATGGTTCTATCCTAAACAGACACCTCAGCCTCCGAAGCTAAAAATAAAATTTTTTTATCCTATTTTATACATAAATTTTCATTTTATAAGTAAATTTTCATAAAAAACCATTAACAACAAAATAGACCTTAATGGCCTTTTCAGCTCACTATTGGGTTCATTGAGGGAATTCCAATGCCAAACAAATTCATTGGTGCCTATGGCAAGCACATTCTTCGTTTTTATGGACTCATCTGGGCTTTTGATTCGCTTTCCCCGGATTCCATTCCATTTTCCAATTT
>LDKF01000916.1:0-36013 GCA_001026735.1 Rotylenchulus reniformis
TGGCAAATTTCTCTAACTTGTCACTCACCTGAACTGGGCCTTGAACTCGTTGTGGCTGACAATCAGCGGCACAATGAACAGCAATGAGTACAGAGCCACCGAAGTGTCGTAGGTGTGGTTGCAGTACAGGTGGATGTAGTACAGACACTGGGGCTGCACGTAGGAGATGATGAAGATCAGCAGGGTCATGGTGAGGAAGTTGCGCAGGGTGGTCAGGGCGGCCAGGAACAGCAGGGTGCGCAGCACGCGGATTTTAACCGTGATCTTGGCAAGAAATTTGCTGTGTTAAGCATGATGTTAGGGTCTCCCCCAACTCATCACCACCCAACTCATCATTACCCAACTCATCACCACAGTAATTTGCACCTAACTTTTTTAGAAACAACTTTATGGAATTATCTTTCTATCAAACGATAGTGCTTTAAAAAAGCTATAATCCCATAAAATTTTTGCTCAACTTGGCATGAATTCCTTCCTCGATCTCACCTCATATTTTTCTTCCAGACTTCCTGCATTTGCCGCTTTGTATCGTTTCCGATTGTAAAAATAAAGGCGCAAAAAGATCTGGAAATTAATTTTATTCACTCTTAATTTTTATTTTATATATTTTACCATCCAACTCATCAAATTGAAAATTTCCAAAACAATAAATAGGGGCACAGTTTCGATGAATCCTTTAATAAAATGATAAAAATAAATAAAATAATATAACTTGAGAGTGTATTCACCCTTTTGTTCCAGCCAATAGAGCAAAGTGGTGGTGAACCACTGAAATAAATGGAAATAAATAAATCGCATTAAAAAAATAAAAATACCGGCCAAAATGTGTTAATGGAGCAGAGAAAGATGGTCGTGGATTTTCTGGGATTGGGCCGAAATGAATAGATCAAACACTCCAGGGTAATGGCCATGGTAATCAATGTGTTTCTGCAAATTATTAATATTTAATTATTCCATATTCTTGGTTTTTTATCCTCTATTCTTGGCCATTTATCAGATTAAATTTTTAATTTTAAAATACAAAACGATAAAAATTTGTTTCATAAAAATGGATTAAAACATACACATTTATGCAAATGTCGTGGAACACTTGCACAGGAGCAATGAATTTCGCATCATAGAGCTGATTGATTGTGATGTACTGGGGGATCAGAATGAAGAGGCTGAAAGAAGAATTGATTTAATAAATAAAAAAATATAAAAATCGTAAATAATAAAATGGAATTTTAAAGAGATTTAAAATTGTTTTTTATAATCCATCGCCTTACCGAGTGGATGCTATGCCAAAGGCGGCGACGAGCATGTTCAGGAACAGGGACTTCATGGTGGTGCTGAAGGAGCTGATGCTACACATGAGCCGGCCGAACAGAACGGAGGAGCCGAGCACAATGGCATTGATGCCCATCTCCAGCACGCACAGACCCAGCCGGGGCCCGTCCATCTCGTAGTCCGTGGTGCAGTTCTTGTCAATGTGACTCATCGGTTCCAGGAGGTTGCCCATGGCGGAAAAGTTAGCAAAAATGACCAGATTAGTCAAATTGGAGTTGTACCTGAATAAAATATATATTATGAAAAATGGAAAATATCGAATAGCAAGTAGTAAGATTTGTCTAGAGCGAAGTTTATGTAAAACTGTAAAATAAATGCTAAAAAACGCAAGTAATTCGAGAAAATAAATTTTTATTGTGAAATGACTAAATGGCCGAATTATTGTGTCCTTTTCGTCAATACCGTTCCGAACCTGGATCTGAACTTGATTCCTTTTTGTCCTTTATATAAAGGACAAAATGTGGGTTTGTGAGTTTCATAAATTGTGAAGTTTTACAGTGAAATAAAATTGAAAACAGTACGGAAGTTTCATTGGCTGATACGAAATTATTTAATTGAAATACGAGCAAAATTGTTAAAATTAATTAAAAGGCATGGATGTTATTCAGAGGTTTAAATGGAAAATTGTATTGGTAAAAATAGTAAGAATAATTTATTGCTAGAGTATGACTTTTAAATTAAAAAATTTATGAAAATAAATAAATAAAAATTAAAAATTTAAAAAAGTAAACGCTTATTATGCTTGATAAAGGGAAGTGACGAAAAAATAAAAATGCAATTTGACAATTTATGCGACGACATTTCAGTGTTCTCAGAGTTCTTGACCATAAAATTTCACATTGCTCCAAATGTATTCAGTTCTATTTTACTTTATCCCCTCCCCACATTCTTCTACAGTATCCCTTTTCTGATCCTTTTTTGAATTTTCTATCACATTTTTATGAGAAAATCGGGGAAATTCCATAGAGTGCCAAATCCTGCCGGAAATTTGTGTGTGAAAAAGCGAATTTAAGCTCTAATTTCACAATGCTACATTTTCAAAAGGATCGAAGCTAAAAGGGATTGTAACCTTTGGACCCGTGAGAAGGAGCAAAAAATATTTTGGCATTCAAATTTTTATGCCAACATTCAAGAAAATTATGATGGATATTTCAGGTTCAGATCTTTAAATTACATGAAACTAGTCGCAACGCAGGGGAAACCGCGCGGGTAACATTATTCTATATAGATACACAATTTATAATCGTACCCGAACTCTGCTCTATGTATTACTCTGGGTAAGAAGCAGCGCCTTCGGTTGGAAAAGCGCTTCGCGCTTAAAGACCTTCGGTTGCTAGGGCAGCCTACTCCATCAAGTTCGAGCAGTTCAGCTGCAGCACCATGCCAAAACAACACCACCATCGTGTTCAGCACCCTCGAAAACCCCTGAGTACCAAAAATCAGCCCAAAATCCCATCAAATTGCACAAAATGCTTTAGGCCCCCTTAGAGTCCCGGAAATTTTAGAAATTTCCCAAAAAAATTTCTTAGGCCTAACCTAAGCCTAAAATTTTTTGTTATCACACCATGTTTTTCCATACGCTCTACATTTTTGTAACAGAAACCTAAGCTCAAAAAGCACTAAAAACATGAGTTTTCAACTTGGGACTCTAAGGTCGGTACTCTAACTGAAAAATTTCGGGGTTTTGAGGCCATAACTTTTTTTCTACTTGATGAAATTTTATGAACCTTTTTTTGTTTACTTCCTCTCATAAGTTACATCTTTTTTGCAGTTGGACCTAAACTTTTCTTTTAATTCAAACTTGGATTTTCCCACCTGCAATTTTGAGTCCCTAAAAATGGTTTGAGTCTTGGCAATTTTCCAGAAAAAACTAACTGTGTAACCCGAAATTTTTTTTGCGCCAAAAGTTAGCACACATAATGGGTCAGTCGCTACCCAACCGGTTTTTCGATATCTCTCTTAAAAAGTATAGCTGTCGAAGGGCCAAAAATGCAGTTAGTCGATTTTTGACCAAAAACCTACCGTAGCCCTCGATTTTCTACAGTAACCCTCGAATTTTATATTTTTCCTAGATGCAGGACAAAAAGTTAGGGGGGCCTCTAAAACACAACTATCCCTCTAAATGTAACAGGAAAGGCGCACGAGTTTTGGGAACGAAAGACAACTTTACTTTATATATGTAGTATATAATAATTGAAAAATAAGATTTATAAATTTACATATGACACAGACAAATTGGCAATTATTGTATTTTGAGTGGGCGCAATAAACACAATTTGATGATCGGCGAGTTGCACCCGACGACGCTGTTGGCAGCAGAGTTGTGCCAAATTTGCGTGACCATGTCCACTGGGCCATTTGTTTCGAATTCAAAGAAAATTCAGAGAAAATGGAAAAGATTCCGTGATTCCATGACGAGGAGCACAAAAAATAGGAAAATTGGAATTGTATTGAATTGATACGGACTTTAATTTTTTAATTAAAATTGTTAATTTCAATTTTAAATCGTGAATTGTTATTAAATTATTTTTCTAAATCATGAATTGATAGCTATAAATTATATAGAAAAAACTCTCGATTAATAAGATCCATTGTATCTACGGGGGGGGGGAGGCTAAAAGTTTAAATTTTTGTTTTTTTTTAATTTAATATTTTTTTGACAAAAAATAGCTAAAAGGTGGACTAAAAACTTAACCACCAATGGGGAAATTTTGCTAGATATTAGTAAAAAAATTCTTTTTTTGGTGGCAAAAAAAGTAAATTTTCCATTTTTATTGTGAGGATAAAAATGATATGAAAAAATGATTAAATTTCAAAAGAGTACAAAAGGTCTACAAATGCATGAATATGCCAAATTAGGCATAAATTCGGCATTTAATGGCTCAAAATGAAAAATCTGAAAATGTTTTTCGGAATAATCTACAAAAAGGTAAAATATGGATGAAAAATGGAATATAAATAAAAAAAGTTGCATAAATAATAGATTAAAAAAAGTTTAAAAAAGCGGAAAAATCTTTTTTTTCCCTCTCTTAACTAAATGTTATCATGCGTGTCTGTTATTTTCTTCGTCTAAAAAAGATATACTCTCATCTTTTTTATCCCTTCAACCTATCCCTTCAACCTATCTTCTTCCCTCTTATTAATTCGTTATCCATGCGTGCTAATTTTAATTACTTTTCCAGCTTTTCCTCATTTTCATCATTCCCCACCATCCATCCTTAATTATCAGTCAAACATAATTTTCGGATCCCCTATAAAGTGCATTCATTCATTCTTCGCCTCTTCATTTTCGGACTTTGCTATTCGGCCCTTTCTTTTCTCTTTTCCCCCTCACTTTGTTATTTATCACAATTTACATTTTTTAGACCACCAAACTCCATAAAATTGTCCCGTTCCAAGAAAATCAGCTGCCCACCCTTCTAGACTATTCCTCAATGCCATTTTCTTTCACCTGTCCTTCCCCATCAAATGTCCTACTAATTTGCCCCGTGACTATGCTAATTTTACATTATTCTCATTATTTATTCATGCTCTCTTCTCCCAATAATTATTCATTTACCTCCGATTTTCCATTTTTATCCCAAATAATTCCCGAAACCACGAAACCATGAAAGACTGATGTCTGTGTGATTATTTGAGCATTTAGAGGTCCAACTTTTATTCACAAAATGTAGATATCTAATAAATAATTTTTAAATATTTTTTAGAATTTGTTAATAAATAAAAAATATGCAATATATTGAACCTACTATGACTGATAATACCATGGTAGCCTAGTAAAATATTTAAATTCCATTTTTGATGTTATTTGATCATCTCAACTATCTACGTACTTTCCATCAAAATTCCCCACAATTTTCTGTTTTATATTTTCTGCCCTGTCATGGCTTTGGCCATCTTTTGCCAATGCATTTTCCTAATGAACATTGGCTTCGGATAATTTTGGCCAATTTGCCCAATTGTGTTCATTGTGTTCAATTCCTTTCAATTGGCGGACAAAAAAATCACTATTTTTTGGCGAAATAATTAATTTATACCTTCTGATAACAATTTGTTCGAAATTTTACGAAAAGGATACCCATACCCACCCAATCACCACTTTTTAAAATAAATAAAATTTTATTGCCAACAAATCGATCTGTCTGGGAGGTTGGTTACATTTTCCAACTTGGATTGAAGCTATTTTTTCCTAATCTTTCTTCAGAGACATTAGTGTTTCTTCTTATGATTTTACAACTTTCTAATAAATTTGAAATTGGCAAGGTCCTAAAATCTCCTCAATCTAGACATGTCATTTTTTAGGAATTTAACGATGTTTCGAAAGACTTCGGAACCGAAGAAATCCGATGGGTTTTATTCTATTGACTCAGGACGACTGAAAATGAGTGTGGAGGAGTTGAAGCGCCAGAAGGACATTATGGAGGAGAAGTTCGCGTGGCCGCGCAGGATGCTCGTCTGCACGGGACTGATCTTCTTTTCCTGCGGAAAATCGACGACGGATCGTCCAGTTGCATGGCGAACCGCAAGAATTATCGGAGCCATCGTTCTGATCGGATTGAGTGAGTTTGGAATTTAAAGTCGCAATTGGTGGCTATATCACCATTAATATGAAAAATCAAACATTGGCACAAAAGTAGAAACACAATAAAGATTGAGCAGTAACGCTTCGCTTAAGTAAAAAATTCCTTTTTTTGAAATAAAATCGGAGAACAGTATAATCAGCGCAGAAAAGCCAGAGAATTCCAAAGTTTATTTTAGCCCCTCGATTTTATGACACGATTGCATGTTGTGTTAATACATATTGCTGTCTGATTTCTTTTTCTCTACTCATTCGCTTTTCCCGTAGTAGATTAAAATAAGGAATTCGCTTCATAAAATTGATGGTTCAAAGCGTTTCTCCCGGCGTCCAATTTTTATTCTAATCCAATCGGCCATTCACCAGAATCGATTATTCAGGATTTACTTTTTTTTAAATGTAAATGCTTCAATAGTAATTCTATAGAATACAATTTTTTAATCGATGATAATTAGGGCCATAGATATCTTCTCCTTTAACAGCTTTCTACCAGACCTGCTTCATTCTGAAAAATATTTTGCGCACTCGCAGCTACAACCTCGTCATGGCACGAGGACTAATCATTTTTAACTGGTTGCTCCAGGCATTGATTTCGATGGTTAGGTTCAATTTATTTTTAAGTACATATTTATTTTTTTCAATAGGGTTTTCTGCTTTATTGGCAATTTCGGGGGAAATTACAACGCCTAAAGGAGGATATTCATTGTCCGAAGGCAAAATTTAGGGGTATATTTTCAATGATTTTTTCTTAATCACCAGGGATGTTCTCTAACCACCAAAGTGATCAAACGGCACGTGATCGGTTATCTGTCCGCAATGATCTTCGTCATGGTGTTCTCGACCATTGTGATTTACCAGAAATTCATTGGTAACAAGGAGGCTGGCACAGTGTTCGACGACACAATTTTTGAGGTAATTTACAGCAGATTTTAAGGTTAAAAACGATTCTCACAGAATAAATTAAAAGCTAAAAGCCATTCTCAATTCCTGAAAGAGCTGGAGATGGCTCAGACATTTTGACCGATTATGAGACGGTCGGCGGGTGGTTACTTTTGACATGAACATGCGACACTCCACCTCACAATATCCCCAACACAAAGTTCACTGCCCTTAAATTGGGCTCCGCTTCTCTTCAGGTATACGGAACCCGAAAACTCTTTTGGATCGCACTGATTGTCCACTTTTGGGCCACTTATGTGTGGGTGGCCGTGCTCACCTTCTTCGTGTGCGTCGTCACCGCTTTGCAGCACGAACTCTGCGCCTTTAATGAGCACAAATTGCGTTTTGTACGTCAAGCAATGAAGAGAATTATTTAGAGAATTAAGATGAGAAAGAAGATCTTAAAAATACTTACAAGTACCTATATAAGCTCTGCAAATATGGCCTATAATCTGCGTTTGTTAACTGAATTGTCCTTCAGATTGGCGAGGATTCCGAAGGGGACATGGAAAAAATCGCGGAAGAACTGCAAGATCTTTACATGAACCATGTGGAGTTGGCCAATCGTGTGCGCAACATTGACAATACTTTTGAAGTACCAAATAATATTTAACTTGAAATAATGAAATCTTTTAATGCTAAACCAAACTTCACAATCAGATTTTTGTTTGGATTTTGACTCACATTTCAATATCATATCTTCCCACTCCCGCCAAAAATGGTTTTGGGACGAAATAGTCGAAGGTCTGATCTTTGAGGACGAAAAATATTTTAGTTGGGAGCAAAAAATTTTAAATTTTACTCATTTTTCGTTCTCAAAAATTGGATCCCCAAAGATCACACCAAACCATGATAAAATGAGCTCTTGGGTTTGGCCCCAACCTATTCGCCCCCCCCCCCCTCCAAACCCACACAAAGGTGTACACCTTCACGATGATTGCCTCGAACGTGCCCACCTCCATCGTGTGTCTGCTCTCCTTCCTGCTCTCCTTCCAACGCTCCTCCTTGCTTGGGCTGTCCATGAGCATTCCCGACTTGGCATTCTGTTTGCTGGAATTGGTGGCACTGACATCGGCGCCCGCAAAAGTCCATGCCAGGGTTGGTAATTTGCCAATTAACTATGGAATTATGGCCAAAGACCTGGGAAATGCCAGGGAATGTCCCAGGTTTACATTCCATGTGTCCCCAGTAAAAGAATTCATTTGTTAAATCTTTAAATCAATGACCAAATATATATAAGTTTCATATTTATATGTATAGATTCGCGAAGTGGAAAGCATCATCTACGGGAACATGCGCATTTGGCAGCCCTTCAATGAAAAAGTGAATTGTCATTCAAAACTTTTAAATAAAATATTTTCAAATTATTTTGCAGGTATACCGGCTGGCTTCCGTGTTCATTTCGGTCCTTCCATTTCTTTCAAAAAATTCAAATTTCCTCTTCCCGCTGTTACAGCACGCCAATCAGTCCAATCTTGGCATCACCCTCTGGGGTTTCGCTGTGGTTACAAAGCCATTGATTTTGACCGTAAAAATATATTTTTTTTAAAAATCCGTCGGATTTATTCGGTTCAGATGATTTCTCTGACTGTCACCTATCTGACTTTTTTGCTTCAAGTCAACGAAGACAAGGATGGCAAAGGGGTTCATGGACTTGAAAACGGTACGGAGTTTTTGCCGAATATAACATTTTTCTGAGGAGAAGAAGCAGATGCATTTGTATGGCGTAAAAGGTCCGATCCGAATGATGCATTTACATACAAAGTGATTTGGTCGAATATCTGTACAAATCGATCCCTATCAATTATTCTTACCACTTACATCTAAAACTTTTTAAATCCAAAATTAAAATTGAATCACCATAATCCCAACCGAACAGACCAGTTTAAAGGTTTAAACATTTAATGCATGTGAATTTTTAAATATTTTTTATTATGTTATAAAATGGATTACACAACACTGAAGCAAGAATTTTAATGGAAGTTAGAATATCATAAATGCTTCATTTTAAAGAGATAAAAGGGGAGGTTAATTGAGGTTGAATCCAGGGGTTGATCGATCTAGTGATCCAATTCTTAGCATTGATCGCCGACTCTAAGCTTTCCGCGCTGTCTTTTTGTAGGCGTGGTATGCACCAGAGCGAGGAGGGCAAGGACAGTAAGCGGCATCGCTGCCGGGCATTCCGGGGCCTCCGGGCGATCCAGGCTGACCCGGCGGCCCGGACTCGCCTTGACGGCCAGGCGCGCCCGGAGCTCCGGGCGGTCCCTGGCTCCCAGGCTTTCCGGGACCTCCGGGAGCTCCGGGTCCTCCGGGCTGGCCGGGTGCTCCAGTTGCTCCTTTCGGGCCGGGGACGGTTGGACTAAAAGGAGTAAAAATGTTGGACCTAAAGTTGAATTTATCAAAATGATATGATGAATTTAGACTCTCATGCTCATTTATCAGCTTATTAATGCTACCGAAGACTATTCTTTTATGGTAGTTATGAGTTTTGAGCCAGCCGGAATCGGTGGCTTGAACAATCAAACTTACGATGAAACACTGGGGGCTCCGGGCTGTCCAAGTGCTCCGGGTCCTCCTGCTTGGCCAGGATGTCCAGGAGGCCCTTGAGGTCCAGGTGGTCCGGGTGGTCCCTGTCCGCCGTTTTGGCCAGGTGCACCGGGTCTGCCGGACTGTCCGGGCTGTCCCTGCGGTCCCGGGGTTCCGGGTTGGCCGGGGGTTCCGGCAGGGCAGCGCTGGCATGGTTGAGCTTGCACCGGGCAAGGTGGGCCTGCATTCATTCAATTTTTGATCCACATTCTCTATTCTCAGATTTTTTCCAACTTGGATGTCCGGGCGCTCCAGGGTGTCCACGTTGTCCTGGGTTTCCGGGAATTCCGGGCTGTCCGGGACTGCCAGGGGGTCCGGGAGGTCCCGGAGGGCAGTATGGCTGTTGGATGGGACCGCACTGGCAATAGGCCGGCATTTGACGCTTCTGACGGAAGATGGAGTTGAACGGGTTCTCGCGCGGCTTGGATGGCGGAGTCACGGAGATCTGCACTTCCATCAGATCGGTCCAGGCGGAGTCGGTGTCCACGCGGAAGGTCTAAAAAAGAAACAGGGATTTTGTCTGCCTGTCTGGTACTTCTACACTCTCCTCCATACCTGCACTCCATCGTGCACTTTGGTGGCCAACTGGTTGATCTCCGAGAACAAAGACTGGATCACCACAAGTGTGGACACGATGGCAATTATGGAGCACACGGAGGCAACCCCGATCGAAACACGCATCTCATGCATTGTTTGAAGGATATTCCTGGAAAAAATCAGATGTGATGAAAGCACAAATATTGACATGAAAAGAAGGAATGTTAATCGTGGGGAACTAAATGATGTGTTTTAATTTTTTTTTAATAAAAAATTTAATAAATTTAAAGATAATAACCTAGTAAATAGATTTAAAAGGTGACTGATCAGATTGACCCTCTAATTGGATCCGACTTATATCTGCAAAATTGGATCAGTGAGAGGAAAAATGTCTCGCGGTTGCGCGCAAGTCGACGACTGGAGCTGGGCCCTCTTTTTATAGGACTCGTTCTCATTCTCGATTGGTTCGGTGTGCAAATTATTGGGTTTTTTTGCTCCACCCATTTGGCCCCTGGCGATCGGCGGAATTTGGGCCATCATAGGTTCGGGACCGATCCGCAAGTGGAACCATTTTGGCCATTCCGGTCGGCCCAAAAAATACACACAAAACGGGAAGGCGACGAGCAAAAAATTGCCGCCGCCGCCGTAATGCAACCGCGCAATGATGACGACGACAAAAATGGACCCCGGCGGGGAATGAGTCGACCCAAATTTTTCTTTCTTTCTCTCTAATATTTTTCGCATTCCGCGATTGTTTGTTGAAGCGAAATCTTGAAAATGATAGTCAAGAAAAATGAAGCAAAAATTTGTTGAAAAAGTGGATATATGTACACTCATTGCCAAAGAAATGTATCAGCTTTTTTCAAATTATATTTTAAAACGAAATTTTTTATGTGCTATTTTCTTATGACTTCTTTCTTTTTCACACGTTATTTTGCTTTTCGCTCCAGAATTTATTTTTAAAACTGGAACATTTTTGGCAACGAGTATATAATCCAATATATTTTAATTTATGATTATGTTAGGTATATTTCATTTTAATTAAACAGAATTAAATTAATTGAGCTGACCAACTATTAGATGGGTTCCCTTATAATTGTTAAATTCTTAAAAGTTATTTTAGAAAATTAATAAAATAAAATAAAATTTATTTTATCCAGAGTAGAGCATACCCAAATAAAATATTATGATTTTAGAAGGAAAGGATTAGTTTATTCAGCATTCAGCTATTTAATAAACACTCTTTTCGCAACTACGTCAAAAGGGATGTTGTAATTTGCGCATTCCTGTTCCGATCCTGATTCTGATAGAGTCCAAGGACACACACTCTCCATCTTCAATTTTTGCACATTATATAAAGCGAACATCTTACATACTTGTTTTTTGGTGGATTAGGGTGTGTGATAAAAATAAAAAATGTAGATAATGAAATAACAAATAAATAATATTAAAATCGATAAACACCATAATATTCCAGATTAAATTTTTGAATCAAAGCTGCTAATCGGAAAGCAGTGAGTCGTCATTTTTCAGATAATTTTATCTCATCAAATCATTTTATTCCATTCTTGTACCTTGATCTCGATTAATGAAATTTCTGCTTCTCCTGTGGACGGGTTCAGCTATTTTTTGCCCTTCACCCTTCCTCTACTTTCTGATCACCCAACAATACCAGTTTCTATGGAGCGATCGAGATCGGACAGGTCAAGATGGCGTGTCAATCCAATTTGGGTTTGGCCAAATTAATGAGCGAATGCCTTGCGGGAAAAGGGTTTTTTTGCCAGAAAGTGGAGAAAAATGCTGCAGATTCACATTTTTCTGCAAGAAAGAGAGGACATTTGGTTGTATTTCTATTGGAAAGTCGAAATAATTTTGAAAATAATATGTGGGCATTTTTCTACTTCAGAAAAAATGGCCGAAGAAGCTTCAAAAGAACTCGATGAGTATATTTCAATTTTTTATAATATAAAATTTTAACCCAAAATATAATAGTAATTTTTTTCATTAAAAATCTTCGAATTGGAGAGATTACAAATTTTATAGTATTTTATATTTTTTATGAATTTTTTTTATCGAAGTAATAGCCTTGAAAAAATAAAAATTCTTCAAAATTCCTATAGAAAGTTTATTAAAAAGCATTTTTTCTAGGATAAAAATCATTAGCATAGAATAAAATGTAAATACAACTCCAATTTAAATTGTTAGTGAATCAAGAAAGTTTTTTATTTGAATGGTAAAGCGAACCGCATAGTCTGGACAAACTGATCTGGCCAAATGATATGTTGTTTTTGGACAAATGATCATATATATTTTCCAATAGTTGACCCTTCAAATCCGATTCAAATTCGCGCTAATTGTCGCCGATTTGCCATGCCCATTTGGCTTTTTGAAGAGCAGGGCAACATAAGTGCCGGGTTGGGCCGGGTGGTGACTGCTGTAGTCCAAACACAGTGAACGCTCGATGATCGCCTCGATGGCCAAATCATTGAACTGTGGCCAAATACAAATTTATTTATCAACACAAATGAAACTCTCTGTTCGCAATGTGGTTTGTTCGTTATTTTTTTGATATTGTTATTTTTCGAACCAAATCCAAGCAATTCAAATAATGCAAAAAATAAAAAATGCGAGGTATGTACATATATAAAATATGCAAATGAAAATACACTATCTAACTACCTACTATATTATCTTAGAAGTTAAACGCTCTAAAATAGGGATAGTGCCATAAAAAATCAATCATTAGGAATTGTAAATTTTTTTATATAGTTTGAAATTGTTTAAAGTTACATAATAAAATAACCATACCTTATAAAAACAAAGAAACAATTTTTTATTAAATATCAGCTTAAATATCATTTTATTTTTTAATTAAATACATTCGACTGTATTCCTCCCATCAGCATTACCTTATTCCCGGAGCCATGGATCTCGACGGCCTTGCGAAGATACCACCAAATGTCCTTCTTGTTGCTGTCCGGCTCCATGATCACCTGGCACTTTCGGTAGAAGGTCGGGATGGACCGCAAATCGAACCAGCACCCCCTCCACTTGATGTCATTTTGGGTGGAAAAAATCATCAGATGGAAAATGATCTGATGCTGTTGAGCCATTATTTTATAATTGTTTTGGACTAAAAAGAGAAAAACTAATAACAAATAATATCAAATTAATTAAAAAATCTAAACCCTAAAATAGGAGCAAAAATTTATTAAAAAAATATTCCTTTTATGATTAAATTCCAACAATAGTTGGAATCCTAATACATATACACTGATAAACTAAAATGCATCGGATTGGCCAGATAGGAAGCCAAATGTTGCAAAAAACAGACAGAGCAAAAGATCGTGGCCAAAGAGATCCGATGGGGAGATAAGAAGCGGAGATCAAAGGGTGTGAATCTTTGAATGGATGGGGGGGGGAGAATAATGATCATTTCTACAAAAATCGGTGGCTGTCGTGAAAATAAAACTTTTCTAAATTGATAAGGCAGATGGATAAATTATTGGATAAAAAGATATATTATTTCCTACTCGTTTTTTATTGTATTTTTTTTTCAATATATTTATGTTTTCAATGGGTCAAACCGGGCAAGAATCAAGTTAAAATTCCCGATTTCCCGACGGTTTTGGAAAATTGAAACACCCGAGTCAATAACAATATTGATGCCAAATCTAGGTTTGTTTTTGTGCATTCACTTTCATGGGACACAATATTGCATTGCATTTTGTTTCCACATCATCAATTCATCGTCATCACTCTGACGATGACCCTTCCGAGTATAAATCCCTTGCACATATTCGGCCTTTGATCTGTCGGCTTCCGATCAGTATCCCGGTGCCGTTCGGGGTGCCGCGCAATGATCGCATCCGCCTTTCTGGCCCTCCTCTCCGACTTTGCCCGCCTCTCCAGGGTTTCCGGGCTTTCCGGGCTCTCCATTTGGTCCCGCGTCCCCTGGCGGGCCCTGGGGACCTGCCTCTCCGTCTTGTCCTGGTGGTCCAGGATTTCCATCGCCTCCAGGCTTGCCATCAGGTCCAGGAGGACCCTGAAAATTAGAAAATTAAAAAAAACAAAATATTAATTTTATTTTGTAAATTCCAAAATTCAACTGTATAACTGACCGGTGGACCCTGCTTGGGAGCTAAAATAAATAATTGATGCGTAACAATTTTCACCGGAAAACACTTACAGTAGTCCATCTCCAGCTGGCCCTGGGGTCCGGGTTCTCCCGGCTTTCCGGGTTGTCCCGGGGGGCCTTCCGGACCAGGAGGTCCCGGCGGTCCCTGAGGTCCGGGCTTGCCTCCTTCCCCAGCTTGTCCATTGCCTCCGGGGTTACCAGCAGGACCAGGTGGACCCGGAGGACCGGGTTTTCCATCCTAAAAAGAAAATTCAAAGTCGAACGATTGAAAAATGAAATTTCAGACCTGAGGCTTTTCGCACTCTTGACATGGTTCCACGGAATAGGCTGGTGGTTCACGTGGTGGAGCTGTAAATAATTTTTAAAAAATACTGGAGAGCTTTTCTGACCATCTTGGCCTGCTTCTCCAGGATTTCCTGCTTGTCCAGGTTGGCCATCAGGTCCTGGTGGCCCGGGTGGTCCAGGAGGTCCGGGAGCTGATTTTCCACATCCGCAACAACCACCTAAATTCCGGATTTTTTATATTATAAATGAAACTCCAGTCAATTTTTCATGAATTTTCTAAATAAAGAACTATCATAAAAATTTGATTATAATTTTTATAATTATAAAAATCATTTTAATTAAGAAATTCTTAAAATCTTTCGGTTGCTGACCACCGCCTCCCGCCTTTGGTGCCGCTACAACTGGTGCCGATACAGGGGCGGCACCTCCCGCAGCACCGCCATAGCCCGCCGTAGGTGCTGAAGGCTTGACAGAAGCGGCGCCACCTCCCTCAGCGCCGCCGTAACTCGCCGCGGACACTGTCGGCTTAGCAGGTGCGGCACCTCCGCCAGCGGCACCACCGTAAGCCGCTTGGCGCACATGTCGGACGCCACCGTACACTTGGGACAACACTTGGGCACGTGTGACCTTTGAGTTTGGAGAATCGTGTAAATTTGCACTATGTCTTTTTTCTTATAAACTATTGTCTAAATAAGTTGAATAAAATGCATTTTATAAAAATAAGAACTTTAATTTCTTAAAAAGCCTTGCACTTTCGCGGCAATAATTTTTGTTAAACCAAAAATTAAGCCATTAATGAATAGAAATTTTTTAATGTACTCACTGACCTCGCGCCAAATGTTTCCGGAGCGTGCCTTGCAGAAGTCGATCTCGCCCTGCATTCGCGTTCCGATCTGCTGGAAGTGCTGGTAGGCCAACGGCACGCTGACCACACAGATCATGGTGGCGATGGTGGACAGACACACGCCGAAGAAGGCCAACGCGCGCAAGGCGTCCGCCTCGCGCTTGGCCAGTTCCTGCATCTGCGGTTCCGGGCACTTCTTCACAAACTTGGTGCCCATTCTTTTATGGGTTTGAAGCTATTGCGAAGCGTAGCAGGAATCTGATGAAGCTTTTATAATCTGAATAAATGGACAGAGAAGAGGTTTTATCGGTTTCATAAGCAACAGGTTCTTGCCAGCCCAACAAAAGGATCTGGATTATGAGCTGTACCCACACAATGATGATGGTCGACGCACACAATGGACTCCACCGAGCTGATCAGCAAATTCCGCAATTTTCTTTTATATCTTCAGCCTAAGGAACATTCGCTCTCCCGCATTCGTAATCAGCTATCTCTATTCGACCAGTCACCCGATGGATTTCTGCATATGAAAAGCTGATGCCTGGAGGGCCCATTGTGCTTTTGGGTCCTGTTTTCACGTAAAATAATATATGTATGTAATTTGTAGAGCTATAGAGAGACAACACAATCGCACTTTTTGCAAAGATAAATGGGAATAGTGCAAAAGACACGGATTTGATAGCAATGCAAAAATTAGCTATGAAAAATATTTGGGAAATATTTAATGTTAGTAGGGTTCTTATACGCCTAGAATTTCATTCTAAACTTATCTAATTTTATTATCTTCTGAACATTTTCCTTTCATATTCTCCATGAATTTTGTAAATATAAAACTTTAATCTTTAATGTTCAACAAAAAAAGCATTGAATCAGCTCCATCCTAGTGATCTAAATGATATTCTCACTGGGTAAAATTTTAAGAATTAATGTGCATAAGATGAAGTAATAGGGTCAAATACACAACATTTGATCTTGTCTAATTTTGCATTTGCCATTTATTTTATCCCACTCCCGCGCAGGTTAGGGTGGTGATCGGTGGCGGGCAGGGACCGGTGCAGGACACGTAGATGGCCGGGAAGTTTTGGCCTTGATTTACGGCACAGGTCGGGGTACCGGCCACCGCCAGACACCCGTTGACTGTGTTTGTTCCGCTCACAAAGGCTTGCATGACACAGGCTTAACGTGTTTAATGGATAGGGTATAAATCAATTAATTTGGTGGGTAATTTTTAGGATCATAAATTATTTATTGAATCAAAAAAGAGTTTAGCCTTTTTAACAACAGGGATGGATCAGGATGCTGATTTTCATCGTAAAAATAAACCATAAAATATCAGTTTGTGCCGGGAACATTCAAAACCGTTAGGGTTAAATGCAACCCACGAACTAACGCGTGACGGAGCAGTCAGTGATGAAGTTGATGAGGATGTTGCCTCTGCCGACATTGGTGGGCTGGTAGCAAACATCGCTGGTTGAGCAAACACACAGACTGCGGCACTGCACGTTGGCCTGCATTGTGCAAAAATAGTTTTGCATTTTAAGTGATTAATAATCCCAATCGGGGCCAATCGTTATGACTCGTTTTAAACGGAAAAACTTTGGGCCAAAATTGTGATTTTAAAACCTACCTCCTGATAACTTTGATTTTTGCTCGGTTTTTTGGCTTTTTTGGTTCATTTTTTTGTCCCGAATCTCTAAATTCCCCGGCACTTACCTGCACATCCCTGGGTGAGGCGCCTCGAGGCAAGTAGTTTATGGTGGTGGTGCCGGCACATGGACATACCAGTGCTGTCTGCGTGGGCTGCGCGATGCCGCCCTGCATGCGGTCAAAGATCAGTGGAGCAGTACCCGTGGGTGCTCCCTGCACGCAGGCTTAAATACAAAAATATGTAGAAATAAAAATCGATTTTATAGAAAATTAAGGGCTTAATCACGACAAATCATTTTATTCTTGATATAAGCAGAAACCTAATAGGCCACTAGGTATGTAAGAAAAATATCCGATGTGAAGAGTCAAATCCATTTGATAACTAGGTCAATCAATTGGATAAAAAAATATCAACCGAAATATTTATACTTGTGGTGGTAGTCGTTGTGGTGGTTGTAGTAGTTGTTGTTGTGGTAGATGTAGTCGTCGTAGTGGGCGTCGTGGTAGTCGTCGTAGTGGGCGTCGTGGTAGTCGTCGTAGTGGGCGTCGTGGTAGTCGTCGTAGTGGGCGTCGTGGTAGTCGTCGTAGTGGGTGTCGTGGTAGTCGTCGTCGTAGTGGGAGTTGTGGTAGTCGTCGTTGTGGGTGTCGTGGTAGTCGTCGTGCTTGATGTTGTAGTAGTCGTCATCATTCCCGGATTCATGGAAGTTGTCGTCATTGTCATTGCAGTCGAAGTTGTGGTTGGTGCCATAGTCGTCGTTGGAATTGTGGTTGTCATGGTTGTGATTCTACCAGCGGAAATGGTTGTAGGTTGTATGTTTGTCATCATCGCGGACGCTGCATTGCTACCTGGTGTATTAGCACCACCAACAGATGTTGTGGTTGAAACTGCGGCCACCTTAGAAGTTGTTGGGACTGTTGTTGTTGTTGCTGTTGGTATAACCAAGAAATCATTATGACCATGTGGTGTTCGAACACAACAATGTCCAACCTCGATGAGCAAAATGGGCATAATATGGAGTAGAGAATGCATTCAGCTTAAAAATAAAATATGCAAATTCATTTTGCATAACAACTTCGTTATTTGCAACCTATTAATAAATAAAATGTTGCGAATCATATTAATATAGAACTGCTGTTTAGAATGAGATGTTTGGAACCCATAATAAAATTTGGCGGCATGTTAAAGGAACATAATATGTACGATGGGATAAGGGTTTATAAGCCCGACAAGAAGCTTCTAAATATAAAATGGAAATCGGAACCAACCAGTTGTTCCTTGCCCCTTAGCCGCCATAACTGTTCATTTTGATGCGTCAAAAATGGATGAACTTGAATGATGAACCCGTATTAACCGGCTAATGGTTGGGAGAGAAATTGATGATGAACAGCAATCGCTTGATCGGTATTTACCGATGTTTTTCAAACATCTCACGAAGAACGGATCAATGCGTTCAGTCAACTCCTACTAATCCTCCAGTTGATTAATAAATGATTACTGACAATTGACCAAAAGGTTTCTAATCCACCAAGCGAACAACTATAATTGCTCAAAAAAAGACCAAAATTCTTTTTTCGTATCCTTTATGAAAGAAATTTAAAATAAAAATTAACTTAAGCTTAAACCAATGAATGATGCAATGAATCGCAAGTTTTCACGATTCCAGTAATAATTTTTTCTCCGTTCCATTATGTTCATCATCATAATCCATCTTATTTTTATGGAGAAAATCTTTTTTTTAACTTATTAGATTTATCCAGTAGTGGTCGCACATGTCAAAATGGAGGCCGATGGTGGGCATGGAACATCGTAGAACACGATGATGGCCGAGAAGTTGGTACCTCGTTGGAAGGTGCGTTGTGGGTCATTTTCTCAAAATCGGCAAAAACAGCGTTTCTTCAAAGGCAAAATTTTAAAATTTTTTAATTATAAATAAAATTTTTTAATAATTAATTATCAATAAATTTTTAGCATGCAGTAGGACAAGTTTACTCCCGAAAAATTCCGAAATACATATATCTTTTGGCATTACGAAAACGAAAATGCGATTTTTGAACTTAGAAGTTTATGAAGCGAATCGTTCCCTAGAGTAACAGAGAAATATAACGGCAAAAGAGTACACAGAGAAAAAGGTGCAGAGAGAAAGTTCATCGAGGAAAAATTCCTCTTCCGAAAAGCCTGAGCCAAAAATAAATTCCCAATTCAATGGAATTTTTGCGCCGATTAGAAGGGATCGGTTAACCGAAACCAAACCGAACACCAATTTTTGGCCAAAAACTGAACTGATTGTGAGAACCATGGTTCTCAAACCGGCCAAAACAAATGTTTCGGTTTTAAATCGACCTAAATCAACCCTGGTTTTAGTCAACTAAAAATCCAGTGCCTGCTAATGACCGATAAGCTAAGTTTAGTCAAATTAGATTTTCACAAGTACACCCTACCCATAAAAGTTTTATGGTTCTTAAAAATTTATAAAAAAACTGTAATAATTTTTGCATATATTTATTTCTGGCTATTTTGTATGTTTAAAAAATTTGGGACAATTGACAGCATTTGTTGGTTCTTAAATCATAAAAAGGACCGTTTTTGCCCATTTTGACTAAATGACATAACACCGGAAGCTGCAAGTTGTGGAGCCAACTAGGGCCAGAGACAAGGCACTGTGTGGACAAGCGACATGGATGTTCGCAACATACAAGCTGAATTGGCATTCTATGAATCGCGACTAAAGTTGTGATCCGCCGGAGTAAACATTGTGCAATTTCATTTTAACCCTAATAAAGATGAGGAGAGCGGAAGCTAATGTAAGTTCACAGTCTTTGGATATGCAAACTTATTTACATTGGAAACCTTTCAATTTAATCCTCATGTAATCCCCTATTTAAATGGCACGCGGAAATTTGCGGACGGAAAATTGCGGACGAAACCTTAAAACTTATCACAATTTTAAAAAAAAACCATGTAAGGCTAAAATTTTAAAATGCTAAGATAAGCAGAAAATTATGCCTGATTTTTTAACCTATATCTTTTCCTCGAATATGTGTAAAGGAATAAATTAAATTTAGCCAAAATTTTCAAAAAAAATAAGAGCGTTTTAAGGGAATTTCAAAATTTTTCAAGAAAATTCGTAAACTAAAAGGACTAAAAAAATCTGGAATAATTTTCTAAATATTTTTACATTTTGAAGTTTTATTTTAAAATGGTTTCAAAAAAGTTTTGGAAGATCTTCAGGTTTTCGTCCGCAAATTTCCGTCCGCAAATTTCGCACCGCGATTTAAAGATCAGGAGCGTTATTGTCTATGCGGCGAGCTTATTGATTGAGTTATTGTTTGGTCGCCAGAGCGAGATCAATTTGCAAAATTTTTTTGGCCGAGCGAAAACTTTGAAACGAAAAGTACAGTTTGGGTTATAACTCGGTTTAAACGAAACTTAGAGAAACAAACTTGGTGTGGAAAAATAGAGAAAATTATTAGCTACAAAATGAGCCCAAGCCCATCCGAATTGGCCTTGTCTAAAAAAAGTTACGGCCAAAATATCACACGTATCGGCCAATTTACAAAAAATGCTCGCACGACTGATTATTTTGGCCGTAACTTTTTTTAGACAAGGCCAATTCGGATGGGCTTGGGCTCATTTTGTAGCTAATAATTTTCTCTATTTTTTCATACCAAGTTTGTTTCTCTAAGTTTTGTTTGAACCGAGTTATAACCAAACTGTACTTTTCGTTTCAAAGTTCTCGCTCGGCCAAAAAAATTTTGCAAATTGATCTCGCTCTGGCGACCAAACAATATGGTGGTCTTACACTACGGTTACAATGTGTCCGCAATCCGCGTCCGCGTCCGCGTTCCCTTTGTTGGGTTTGCGGATGTCAACGCGGACCGCAAAACGGATGAGTTTGCGGATGATAGCGCGGATGCATTGTAACCACCCAACGCGGATTGTAAAACGGATTGTAAAACGGATACAAACGCGGATACAAACGCGGATGCATTGTAACCACCCATTGTAACCACCCTTGACGGACGCGGACGCGGACCAGCGCGGATGACATTTCGGACGCGGACGCGGATGAGGAGAAAGTGGTTACAATGACTAAAATTTTGCGGATTGCGGACGCGGATTGCGGACGCGGACAATATCAAAATATTTGATATTTCATCCGCGTCCGCGTCCGCAAAATTTTCGATGGGTGTTTACAATGGATTTTCATTTTCTGCTCCGTTTTTCCATCCGCGCTGGACGATCCGCGTTCGGATCCGCAAGGGGTGGTTACAATGCATCCGCGTTTTCATCCGCGTCTGCATCCGTCTTTGCGGACCGAAAAGTCATCCGCAAAATGCATTTTGCATTGTAACCACCCATCAAAAATTTTGCGGACGCGGACGCGGATTGCGGACACATTGTAACCGTAGTGTTACGTAGATGTTGATATTGCAATACATAGTAGTGCTCTTTGTCTGTTTTTGCTGGAACGCAACAAAAAATCCTAAATTTTCAGAATTAAAACAAATAAAAAGAAAATCATGGAAATATATAGCTGGCAGGGATCGAAAAATTTGTGGACTCAAAACTAAATGAAGCATCCCAATATCCATTGATCTCTAGATGTCAGTGGGAAAAACAAAAATAAAAAAGCACAGGAGTGATCAATCAGTGCTATTACCAGTTCCTTTTTTATTCCTGCTGAAATGAAGTAATTATGAGAGTTTTAATTGTTTTTTATTATAAAAATAACTAATAAAAAATAAACGTTCTATATATAAGCATTTTAATGAAGATGTTCGCAAAAAGTCCAAAATTCTATTTCTTATTTTATCCCACTCCCGCGCAGGTTAGGGTGGTGATCGGTGGCGGGCAGGGACCGGTGCAGGACACGTAGATGGCCGGGAAGTTTTGGCCTTGATTTATGGCACAGGTCGGGGTGCCGGCCACCGCCAGACACCCGTTGGCCGTGTTTGTTCCGCTCACAAAGGCTTGCATGACACAGGCTTAACGTGTTTAATGGATAGGGTATAAATCAATTAATTTGGTGGGTAATTTTTAGGATCATAAATTATTTATTGAATCAAAAAAGAGTTTAGCCTTTTTAACAACAGGGATGGATCAGGATGCTGATATAAACCCATAAAATACCAGTTTGTACCGGGGAACATTCGAAACCATTGAACTAACGCGTGACGGAACAGTCAGTGATGAAGTTGATGAGGATGTTGCCTCTGCCGACATTGATGGGCTGATAGCAAACATCGCTGGTTGAGCAAACGCACAGACTGCGGCACTGCACGTTGGCCTGCACTTTCATAATAATGATTTCTTCCCTTAATAAATATTTTGAATTTTAAGAAACCAAATCTTTGGCCAAAATTGTGATTTAAAATCGGGATTTACCTCTCATCAGGCAATTCGATTTTGATCGATTGTTTTTGGGTTTTGGTTTCGAAAATTTCCCGGCACAACTAGCCTGCACATCCCTGGGCGAAGCGCCTCGGGGCAAGTAGTTGATAGTAGTGGTGCCGGCACATGGACACACCAGTGCTGTCTGCGTGGGCTGCGCGATGCCGCCCTGCATGCGGTCAAAGATCAGCGGAGCAGTACCCGCGGGTGCCCCCTGCACGCAGGCTTAAATACAAAAATATGTAGAAATAAAAATCAATTTTATAGAAAATACTTGTAGTTGTGGTCGTAGTGGTGGTGGTAGTTGTCGTAGTTGTAGAGGTTGTAGACGTTGTCGTGGTTGTTGTCGTCGTCGGTGTTGTAGATGTTGTTGCCGGTGTTGTAGTGGTCGTCGTCATCGGAGCTATGACAGTCGTAGTCGTCGGAGTTGTTGCGATTGTTGTAGTTGATGTTGTCGTGGGCATACGAGTGGTTGTTGCAGTTATTGTCATTGTTGTTGGTGGTGATTTTATTACTGCACTTTGGCTGATTGGGGTTCTCATACAGCAACAAACAAATCGGATTTGTAGAACTAACCATAAAATAGCAACCATGGAGAATTAATTAAGTGGTTTTTATCTAAGGAACATAAAATTTATTTTATCTTTTAATGATAACAAGGTCGATGTGAAGGTCGAGACCGGACCGAGATGAGATTTTTCGAGATTCTCGGTTCGAGATTTTTCGAGATTCTCGATCGAAAGTTTTTTAATCTCGAACATCTCGATCGTTTCTATTTATCCGAATATCGAACCTCTCGGTTGTTCTAGTTCGTTCTTTTTTGTCAATTTTTGACAAAAAATGTATTAATAGGTTGAATTTAGAATATTTTATTAAATCTTACTCTCGCCTTATATCTATTATTTCACTATTAAATCTCATTTTTAAATCAAATCTCAATTAAATCTCATTTTTTCCATACTCGATTGCTTATCCCCATATTGATTTCCTTTGTCCGCAATTTAAAATATATTTTATAATTTTAAACCTTTTCATACACCGAGTTGATCTGCAAATATCCTTTTTTCGACAAGAAATTCTGCAGACAAGAATTTTAAAAATTAAATTTTCAGTACTCTAAAATTCCAATTTCCAAGTGGCACCAAATCCATATAGGCATGAAAAAATGAAAAAGTGATATATTTTAAAAATTGCCAAAAACGGCTAGAACTTTCAGGACAGCCAGGTAATTCTCATTTGTATATAAACCCGCTATTTAATCTTTTTAGTGAAATTTTCCGGTCGTATTTTACGAGATTTTTTCAAGAAACGAAATTTTTCTAGATCGAAATCTCGATCGAACCCAAAGTCCGGTCTCTATGTGAAGCTATGTATTCTGCGGTAGCCAGAGTGTGGCCCGGCCTCACGAGTTTCGGAGGTCGGATGTCCATAGTCCAAACGTCCACATTGAAACGAAAAGCATTTTTTGACCTCTTTTTGTCCAATTCACTTTGGAACAGAGTCATTCTGGCGACCGCAGTATACATGTGTAGTGAAAGATGAATCAGGAAAATTTTGCGAATGTTAAGCAATTAAGCGTCAAGATAAAAAGATAAATCCCTGAAAAAACTGACTATAAAATTTCGAATAAGGAGAAAAAAACTAAAGGGATAAAAGCCCATAACCTATGCTAATAGGTTTATTAATAACAATGTTAACGACTCTATCCAGTTCTTCCTGTCATATAACCATAAAAATATTATTCATCCATGGGAAGCTGGTAATTGAAGCCAGAAGATAAAAGTCAGGCAAGACCTAATAACAGTCGCAAAAATTGACTTGGTTTTTCAATGTTTTTCCCCAAAATAAATTTGAATAATCTTAGCATTGCGGCATATTATGAAAACGAGCTGGTCAAAGTTATAGAAGAATTTTCGTTTATTAATCAACTTAACAAAATTTCCGGAAAAGGATGGTTTGCAAAGTGAACGGATAGATTAATAAAAGCGAACTTCTGCGATAGTCGTGGTTACATAGTAAATGTGTGCAGAAGTTTTTTTTGCGGAAAAAAAGAGATCGCGAGAGGTCAATACGGAACCATTAACCAATTTTCTCCTTTGCCGGCATGATTGCATTCATTTTTAATGCACTTTGGCAGATTAAGTCAATAGCAAATTTATTAATTAGAAAATTACTGTCATTGTTTCATTTGCAAATTTATTAATTCGAGCATTAAATTGTTGCTCATTTTTGGTCTGAGAAATATTGCAAAAATGTGGCAAAAAATGGCATATTTAAAAGATCGGTTAATTTTCAAAAATGTTTATTCCATATGTTTCTCATTATGTAGTTACCACTTTGTCAAGTAATTGTTGATTAAAAGAAGTAGCTTTAAGAACAAAAATGGCATATTTAAAAGATCGGTTAATTTTCAAAAATGTTTATTCCATATGTTTCTCATTATGTAGTTACCACTTTGTCAAGTAATTGTTGATTAAAAGAAGTAGCTTTAAGAACATCTTTTTATGAGAAAATTTAATTGTATTGAGGGATCTGGGGAATTTTTTTTTAATTCTAGGTCATCATTTCTTAAGAAAATGACCTGGAATTAAAAAAATGACCACTTTTGATCAAAATTAAAAATTTTCAAAAATGTGGCAAAGGTCAAAAAGCGAAAAAATATGACAATATGGTCAAAAAGGTGTCAAATGTCACATAAGTATAGCTAATCCCCTGATTTACAACAAATTTTGATTTTTGAATAAATATCTTAAAAACTAATTGGCCTACTATTTTTTATATCCTGTACCCCGTCGGCAATATTCCCTAATTTCTTGGGTTCCCAGTTGGGTGGGTTAACAACCACGTGTTGCACGTCCCGGAATTTGTGTCCCGTGTGATACCACTGCACCACGCCGCCGTACCAGGGTGCCCAACTAACCTCACCAAAAACCTGGCAAACGCTTTGAAAAACCTGGCAAAAACCTGGACAAAATGAGCAAAAAACCTGGAAAAAACCTGGTGATCAATTTTTGCCATAAAGTTTACCAATTAAAATTTTTATTTCTCACGTCCATATTTCTCAAAACCTTTGGCAACATTCAGAAGATCATTCTGGGCGAGAAAATAGTCAAATGCAGAAGTACAATCGAGATCAGAGTTGATTTTGACAGAGATGATAGAATTGACAGTTTCAGGGGAGAACTTATTCCGTTCATCGGTCCAAATCGAATTGAGAACAGAAAAGACACTTTCACAAAATGAATTTGAGGAAAAAATTGAGAGAAAAATTGTCACCAATTTTTTCAAGTTCCGTAAATTTTTGTTCTTGAACAATTCGCCCCATCTTTGGTCAATAGTCTTCCGTGAAAATTGAGTCGATTGAAGTGTTTTAATCGTTTCCTTGACTTCTATGACTTCATCGAATAATTTGTCCAATTCCTCGGAACTGTCCGTACAAAATTTCCTGTAAAGACCTTCAACCTTTTTGAACGAAATTTCTTCATTGAAAATCAGCCATTCAAGATCCTGAAAATCTTCTAAAAAGACAAACCACTTTCTCAGATAAGCCAAGGCATCCGAATAAAATTTCTTAAAAAATTCTTGATTTTTTATAAACAAAGCAAATAACCTTAAAACTTTCTTCAAGCCGCAGTACGACCATGTCCAAGCCATCATCGACCATATGAATTAATAATGCTCTTGTGTCTGCACCATATTGTTCTTCGACTAAATAAGATTGTAGACGATGCTCAAACCGTTTGACCAGCGAGACAAGCTCAGCTATCGACAATGATTTAGCCTAAATAGAATAAAAACGGTTTATTTTTTTTAGAAAAAAAACCTGGGTTTGTAAATTTATAGTGTTAAATTGTTCAAGAGAAAATGCGGCAAAAAGAAAAAGTGCTTTGTATTCTTGACTTTTTGTAAAATTGTCTTCCGAAAAAATCTTCTTAAGTTTGGCCGGAACTTCATCAATCGATCGAAAATACATTTCAATGGCGGACCAATATTTGACAATCGATGAGCAAAGTCGGCCAAGTGTCAACCAACGGACATGAAAATGTGTCGGAAATTTTATGGATGGTAACTAAAAATAAATATTAAGTTGAAATATTATTTTATTTTACTCCGAGTTCTTCACAATAGCTGTCTAACAATTCATAGCGGTTCAAACTAGTTGAAAAATGGGCCACAATTGAATTTGCAAATGTTTCGATGTTTTTGTACATTTTGGTCATTGCCGAATTCGCACTATTATGAATTATATGTGAACTACATCCAATTCCATAAAAGACCCTTCCAAATTCTAAACAAATAAAAAATTCAAAAAGATAGATAAAGCCAACCTTTTTGAAGTAAATAAAACACATTATTTTGTCCCCTCCGATGCTGTCCTCCGAAATTGCTTGATGTGTTATCGGCGCATAATGATATGATTTTGTTTGGGTCTAAATTAAATTCAAACAAAGCATTTTGTATCAATTTTGTAATTTCTGCTGCATTCTCAGCCGTCATTGAGGTCAACTTTAGGAGTTTATTTTTGATTTGGCCATCATAATACCTGAATAAATAATAAAGCAAATAATTTACCAGTATTAATATAATTACCTAATTACTATTCCGTGTATTCTATGGTCTAGATGCGGTGTACTATCTACGCCAATTGAATAAAAGCCACAATTTTCCTTGATATCTTCCGATAATTTCTTTTTGAAAAAAGGATGTAAAGCACCAGTGATCAGCGCCTTTGTTTTAGTCTCCGAAGAAGCGAATCGATCTGCCGTTGGTCCCTCAAAAATATTGGGAATTAATTTAGATGAACATCTCATTGATCTTAGGCTGAAATTGTGCTTCACGCAATGAAATGCGAATGATAATTCTCCGGCAATACTTCGTTTTTCTTCATTGACCTAAAATTTGAAAGAACTATTAAATTTTTCGTTTCCTTTTTACCGTTCTATGCTTTACGTATGCTGTTATTGGCGCATTTTTATTGATGGCTTTGGCGGATTCTTCGTGTTTTTTGTCTTGACATGATCGGAGACCGCCCTTTCACCCGATTTTGATAGTTTATTGTGCGAGTCGCAGGCTCTGCAATAAAAATAATTCGATCCTTTGCTTGATTTCTCAATATGTTCGTATTTTTCGCTGTAATTTTGCGACCATTTTGTCAATCCTCCAATTGGTAAATCATGAGAAGCTTTTCTGCGCTTTCGCGAGGAACTTGGTGGCTAAAATTTACAATATAAATTGATGGATTAAATTTTAAATTTACCCTAATTGGTTCGTCCTCTAATAAGATCTCAGCATTTTCAGTGAAATTTTCAAAATCGGAGTTGACATCTTCTGATTCGGATGTGAGATTTTCTTCGTCATTTTTCTCTTTACTCGATTCTGGTTGTAGAATAGGAGCTGATACTTTTTTGAAGAAATTAGGAATCATTTCTTTATTCTATAAAAGATTTATAATTATAAAAAAATAGTGCATGTATTAAAAAAATAAAATCATCATAATTTCAATGAAGATGAGATATGAGAATTTATCCCATATTTAGTAAACAAAACGCCAAGTTATTTTGTGCAATTTTTCTATATTCGATAAAGAACGCCAATTTTTTAATTTTTTGCTTGAAATTGTCATTTGTTTTTACCATTATTCCGAAAAACCTGGCGATTTTAAAAACCTGGCTAAAAACCTGGCAATATTGGAAACCTGGCAAAAAACCTGGCAAATTTTCAAAAACCTGGCAAATGTCAGGTTTCTAAGGTAATTTGGGCACCCTGCGCCGTACACACTATTTTATTGGTGGATACTTTCTTGTTAACGATGGGCGGGTGTAAACTGCAAACCAAATTTTAGAATTAAGGCTGACAAGGAAATATTTTCTACTGTAATCAGGAATTTGCATATTCTGACACCACCATCATGTAGAGCACATTGATAATAATAAGGAAGTGACATTCTTTTTTGCCACAAACCCCTGGGTAAAATATTAATGAATTTTTTAAAATATTTTTTCCACGTGCTTAAGCACAGGCCATCCGGTGGTAAACCGCCACTTTTCTCAACTAAAAATTTAGAAACCTTTGTCAGGGTAGACTTGTAAGAGGATAAAATATGCAGAAAATAATGCTTGACTTTTTGCGGTTTTACTTTATCGAATTTCTTTTACAATTTGGAACTTTTTGTACTTCATAAAAAATCGTTTATATTCAAGAATTTCGAAAGAATTTAAAAATCAAAAAAGAAATTCGATAAAGTAAAACCGCCAAAAAGTCAAGCAAGTCTACCCTGACAAAGGTTTCTAAATTGAGCCCACCAAAGGCGAGTTTAATATAAAAAGAATAAAAAATCAAAAATCATATAGCACTCATCTATTGAACAATTTTTTTTTCTATCTCAATTTTATTTTGAAATTTATTTTGCCCCCTTCCCGTTAGCTAGAAGGTACCTTTAATGGTGTTATGTTTATATTAGCATCAACATATTAATGTGCCTTCCTCCCATAAAATAAAAGTAACTTTACTTGTTCAATAGAAAAATTACAACAAAATGTTTATTTACTGTTCAATTTTTCAGGATTTGATACATAGGTATTTTGAACTATTTACATATCCGCTATTTATCAGTTTGTAATTTCAACTATTTGTAAAATTTGTTTGGTTTTTAATTTTTAAAATAAAACATGCATTAACATTAAGATAATAAATTTCGTATACCTAAATTATTTTATTTATTTATTTAATTTATTTCAGATAAATTGATAAAAAATTCAAAAAATCAGTTGAAAATAAGTTTGAAAACAAGTATTAGATAATTATAAAAAATATGAATACAAAACAATAAAAAACCCCAATTGGATGAACAAATTGTTCTTTCATGAACATTAAAAGAATATAAAAAAATATAATTAAAATAGGATTTTTATAATACAACACAAGAGAGTATCAAATATCTTATAAGAGAATTCATAAGAAAAAAACATTTTCCATGACAATGCATATAAAAGTCATCCGATGGCAGATCTGCATGCCAAAACATTCCTCGGTGGTGGACAGGAACCACAGGTGACGACAAGGGCGGGGAAAGGTTGACCACCGCGAGTGAAGGCGCATTGGGTGTTGCCAGGCATGGCCAGTGCCAGACAACCGCTAGACCCCAACAAAAATGCTTGCATCACACAAGCTGAAAATGATCAATTCAAATGGCAATTTATTATAGGTTTAAAGATCATACAGCAGGGCAATATTTTCATAATACCTATGTTAAAGGTAAATTTTTTCACTACTTATAAGGCGAGGATAGTTATGGAAATAAAATTGGCAAACTATGGCCATAAAATATGGACTAAAAAGCCGAAATATGGACAAAAATATGGACTAAAATTGACCAAATTTCATATAAATATGATCAAAAAATTTTTAAAAAATGAAAAATAAATATTTCTATAAGCCAAACAGTAATTTTAACGGATAAACACTCATCTCATTTTATTGATTTTCACTCCTCCAATTTTGAAAATTGACATGAAAATGCTGAAAATTGAAAGATAGACACGAAATGACTAAAATTTCACAAAATAGGCACGAAATGACGAAAGTTTACAAAATAAACAAGAAAAACCTAAAATTAACAAAATTTATATAAAATATCAAAAAATTTTAAATGTGCAAAAAAATATGCTTAAAATGCCAAAAAAGAATAGAAAATGCCTTTTTAACCATAAATCGCAAAATATGTACAAAATATGTATGAAAATGGCTAAATATGGAGAAAAATATGGAACATGTAATTATGGACCAATATCGGAAAATATGGAAAAATATGGAAATTAAAAATCACTCTCTCTAGAAGCTTCTAATCAAGTGGAAAATGCGTTTTTGTGGTTATTTAGCTATTGTATTTCCATAACTATCCTCGCCCTACTTATAAACGCCAATGCCTAGCTTCTAGTATAGAGTTGAACAAGCCTATTTTTTAATTTTATTATTTTATTTGGTATTCTCTTTAAAGATGCATGTCGTGTTGAAAATTAAAGTAAGGAACAGATTTAATTTTGAGACGTTCCCCTGAATTTCAAATGCTATTTTTTACTCCAAATAGTTTCACATCCAATAAGTTTTCATGACTAAATTAATCTGAAAAGCTGATCCAAATAATAAACATACGCATGAAGGAGCAGTCTACGACGAAGCGGACCGACAAGTCATTTCCTCTGACCTGTTGGTAGCAATTATTGCCATCACAGACACATAAATTGTTAGCAGGACAATCAGCTAGCACATTTTGGGGAGCCACAAAGTAGTTGATGGTGGTCGGGCCCGGGCCAGAACAGGGACAGATCGGCATTGGAGTGCTGGAGGACACAATGCCCGGTTGCTGTCTGTTGTAGATCAGAGGAGCAGAATTCGGAGGGGCACTCTGAACACAGGCTAAAAGCAAAATAACACCAATGAAAATGATAATATTTATGATGAGAACGATGGCGGCAGATTAATTAAGAACTAAACTTATTTTGATTTACATATACTTTATCGTGCGATTTAGCCAAAAATGTTAATTTCAGCTTAAACCCTTTATCATAGAAAAATAAGGGAAGGTCGACCCCCCCCCCTACNCCTATTTTATGTATGCCCTTCATATTATTTACAAACATACTTGTGGTCGTTGTGGTAGTTGTTGTGGTAGTCGTAGTTGTGGTAGTCGTCGTCGTCGATGTAGTTGTAGATGTCGTGGTTGTTGTCGTCGGAGTTGTTGTGGTTGTTGTCATCGAAGTCGTTGTAGTTGTAGGGGCTGTAGTTGTTGAAATGGTTGTAGTGGTGGTTGTCGTAGGGATAATTGCTGATGTTAAGGTAGTAGCAGTAGTCGTAGGTAACATAGTGTTTGTTGGAGTCGTGGGCTGCAATGTTGTCGTCGAAATTATCATAGCCGCTTCTTCTTTTGGTGCCATTTGCATTGGCATACAACCAAACACTAGTAAAATTTGTAGGTTGATAAACATTAGTATACCAACCACGAAACGCATAGATTTTTGCGATCGCAACAGGTTAGATTGCAAATAAGATTGATCTTAACACCGAATTCATGAATACTACTTGTTAGCAGTTATAGATTGATGCTTTATATTACCAAACATTAATTTTCATCTTCTAAAAAAGTTGCTGAATGCAATTCAAAGTTGACTAAAAGATATTTTTTCTTTTTATTAAAAAATCGAAGTAGATGCGTGGAAGCCTTTTTGGTAATTGATGAAAGGAAAAAGTGTTAGGAGCAAGCTTTTTGATATACGCCGTTTTTATTGAAGGCGGATTGGTGATGGAGAAAGGTAAAGGTCAAGGAAACTACCGGTTTGGGTGGTTAATCTCTGATGCTTTGGTTAGTTTTTTGGTTGAAATGGTCCTTAATTTGTTGAAAAGTTTTTCGATCCTTCAAATAATTTTTTTCCTAAAATTGTTACCATTTATCAACATGTATTATATATATACTTTTTAATCCGGAGCAGCTGGTTTCACCGTCCGCGGTTTCACCGTCGGCTGGTTTCACCGTCAAAATAAAAATAATAATTTTTCGTTAAAAATTTTAAAACCTAAAATTAAAGCTTCAGATTTTCGTATTTTAGAACTTTGGTCATATAAAAAAAATTCAAATTTCCATTTTCCTTAAGCCTCCGATCGAAAATTTTACAATTTTTAAAAATTTACAGGCTTCTATTTTCCAAAAAAAAACTTTCAAAGGGCCTCGAATTATTTTTTAACACGAATAAATCAAAAGTACAGAACCAAAATGACGTTTAATTTTATTCTTTAATGATTTTTAGCGAAAATTTTTATTTTTTTATTTTGACGGTGAAACCAGCCGACGGTGAAACCAATTGACGATGAAACCAGCGACGGTGAAACCGCGACAGTGAACTCGCGACGGTGAAACCGCGACGGTGAAACTAGGTGCACTGTTTTTAATCAGCCAAAGAAATATTCCTTTAGAAATGATCCTTCAGATATTACAATTGCTCTAATCCAAAAAGCAATTTCATAACAACAAGTAATATATTGATAATTTGCGTTAAAAGATGCAAAATTAAATTTCACCAAACATCATATAATAATTTTTATTTAATTAAACCGTGAATTCCAAAAACATTCCAATCTCATCAGCCTAAATTTCGATTTTGGCATTCATCCGCCGGCAATCGCACATGCCAAAACGGTGGCAGCTGGTGGGCATGGGCCCGTGCAAGAAGCGTAGATGGCCGAGAAGAACCCGCCATTGAAGAACTCGCATTGCCCCGTGTCGACGTTGGCCAAACATCCATCCTGGTTCGGCGTGTTATTTGCGTCCACAAATGCTCTTATGAAACAGGCTGAACTTTGTTGTATTATTGGTGCGTTTTATTGTAAATCTTTGAATCATCGCTTGAAAAATAACTTTATGTTCTAAGATGAATTTATTTCTTAATCAAACATAAAAAATAAGTTTTTACAATCTCTTATCAGGCTTTTCAAAATGTATTATTTTGGCAAAAAATTGGTACTTGTGCAGTTTACCCCCCTGGAAATTTTTTCACTTTTTTCTTAACCAATTTACCATTTTTAAAAAATGATCCGGGGTTTTCAGATGCGCTGAGTTCGAATCTGATGTCAGATTTGTCGTATGATTTCTTCAAATCTATGATTTTGAATTATTTTTAATTTAATTATTGTATCAGACTGTTATGTATGAAAAATTGAATAAAATGGTAAAAAGATGACAAAATCATAGATTTGATGAAATCATACGACAACTCTGACATCATATTCGAACTCAGCGCATCTGAAAACCCCCGGATCACTTAAAAATGTTAATTTAGTTAAGGAAAAAAAGTTGAAAAAAAATTCCAGGGGGGTAAACTGCATAAGTATCAAAATATTCGACGGTCTAAATCTCTAAATATGCTCTGTTATTCATTAAATTTACCAAAATTTAATTTTGTTTTTGGTACTAATTATTTGCAAAGCAGATCCCGCTTACATTGGGACGAGCAGATGGTCCTGAAGCTGACAACGATGTTACCGGTGCCGGCCATTGACGCAATATAACAAGTCGGCGGATCACTGTTGGAGCACACGCACATGGAGTTGCACTGCACGCTCGCCTGCACATCCTGTGGGGAAGCGCCCAGGGGCAAGTAGTTCACAGTGGTGGAGCCGGAACAGGGACAGATCTGGGGAGGTGGCACGAACTCGTTGACCCCACCCAGGGCACGGTCATAGACCAGTGGAGCCACATTGGGTAGAGTACCGCACGCTGAAAAAAATTATTGTTCAAAATTATTTCGTATCGTAGCCAGTAGACATCTTTTCACGGAGTTATTACTTAGGGTGTAACATAAGTTCTGTCGCATATGCATTGATCTCATAAAAAAATTTATTAAAAAATTAAATAAAACTCCAATCAAACCTCGATATATAAAATAAACTATTATTATTGATGATATATTGTAACTTTTTAGACAAAAGTTCAGAAACCTTGGCTTAAAATTCAAAGAACTTGAAGCAAAATAAATCTGTGGTCATTTTTGACATGGTCAAAATGGATTGAATTTTTCGAAAAAATAGAACGGGCTAAGCATATTTTGATTAGTATTCCTGACAAAAATGAGCTTCCTAGGCCATCTAACAATTATTTTTTCTGGGTCACATTTGGAAACACCAATTTTTAGCCAATCGTCCAAAAAATGATTTCTTCAGAAAAGTGATAAAAAACAAACAAGGAAAATTGAATTTTATAAGTATATTACTTATCAATGTACCATTATATTGAATCATAATGATTTGGTCATCTGAAAAGATCTCACAGCTGAGTTTCTTATTTTGACCCAAGAAAATGGCATAGATTTTAGGGGGTTTTGACGACCTCATATTACCCTTTATTGCATTATTTTAAAAATTTTCTTTTTTACAACACAAAAGAGGGTCCTTTGGTCTATCCTTTTCCACAATTTTTAATTTTCCATCTCTATGGAATCTTTCATTTTGAGACCATAGAAAAAATATGGTCGAATGTCGAATTTGGGTTTATTTAGTTAAAAAATCATAACTTTTTTAATCAGTGGATCAAGATTGGATTTATTAATAAAAATGATAGAAAACAATTTGTTCTATAAAATAAAAAAGAGAGCAAGTGATTTGGTACGGAAATAACAAAGTTATAAATTTTTTAATATGCCGTTATAAATATGCGACAGAACTTATGTTACACCCTAAGTAACATGAATTCCCTCACAAAAAATGGAGGGAGAGAAGAGGTAAGGCGCTCCAAAGAGAGAAAAGAGAGAAATAATCAAAAAATCTTATTGAGAACCTCATGTAAAATTCTCGGTGCGTTTAGATACTCTAATAAAAAATGGCTCTAAAATAAAAGAATAAAATACAAGTTTAAGCATACATTGCGACATCAGATTGGCCTGATAAATAGCGAAGCAACAAAATTTATACGTTACCCATCCATATCCAATTGCTGGTATATACTAATTTGGTAGATTATTATTACCTGTGGTGGTTGTAGTAGTTGTAGTTGTGGTTGTTGTTGTTGTGGTGGTGGTGATGGTGGTGCTCGGACTTGTGGACGATGTTGCCATCGTTGTCGTAGTCGGATTCACTGTGTTTGAAGAAGTGATACTCATTCGTGTTGATGTTGCGATAGAGATCGGACCAGTTATTTTTGTACTATTTAAATTTTTTAGATAAATTTAAATTGTAGAATCGTTTGCTTTGTGTCAAAGACTGCAACAACTTCATAATTGGTGAGGTGATACTAATTGATCCAAAAATCATTCACTTAAAAATAATGAAAAAATAAAATCCTTGTCCCATCTCTAGTTGCAAAATTTATATTCGTAGTCATAATTGGCAGTGTTGTTGCCGCTCCTTGAGCAGTTTGCATTGGAATGCAACAAAAAACATCCAAGACACAGATAGCCAGCAGCAATAATAGAACGGTGACCATGGGAGACATAGGGCAGAATTACTAAAAAAAAGGTACTATATTTTAATACGTAAGATTTTTCAGAATGCAAAATTATTTTAAATCCAATTTTTGATAAGATTTGTTGATAGGTAACTGAATATCGAAGAGGATAAAATGTATTCCCTACCTTAAATACCCTTTACTATGAAAGAGAAGGAATTAAAGTGAGCTTTTATTCATGGCGTCCAGTTGGAACTTTTGTTTTTGAGAATAGTATTAATATGCTGATGTATGTATTAATAGTGGTACTTTGATTTAATGGCGGGAAAAGCTTCATTCCCAAAAACTGCTGCAATTCTGCGCTTTCGGCGGGCGATGTGCACCAGACAAAAGGCAAAAGTGAAAGTTATTTATTTATTCGGAAGGATATGTATGTGGTGATGGTAATGATAATTTAGCGTAGTTGATTATGGCGATAGGGCGAGAAGGGCGGCAAGAATAAAGAGACACAACATTTTGCGCTCAATTGTGAATGTGTGGTCGTCAGCAAAAGAATCCGATCGCTAAATAAGCCGATGATTGGCACAAACAATAATGATCACTAATACGCAAATTATTTATTTATTTATTTATTATTTATTTTGGTATTAAAATGAACAAATGTAAAAATTATAATTCTTCAAATAGAATTTTTTCTAAACATTGAAAATAGCAAAATTATGATTGTAAATTGCCTTTCTTATAGAAATGCATAGAAAATTTCATTTATTGATTAGAAAATAGATACATAAAAGAATTGTGAATAGCTCTTA
>LDKF01000916.1:36113-52560 GCA_001026735.1 Rotylenchulus reniformis
ATATTAATACTATTCTCAAAAACAAAAGTTCCAACTGGACGCCATGAATAAAAGCTCACTTTAATTCCTTCTCTTTCATAGTAAAGGGTATTTAAGGTAGGGAATACATTTTATCCTCTTCGATATTCAGTTACCTATCAACAAATCTTATCAAAAATTGGATTTAAAATAGATTTCTAAAACGGATCTTCAAAAAATTACTATTCCCCTTATTAAGACCGCTGGAAGCTTTTACCAAAGCTTTTTTTTCGTTGGAAGCCTTTCCAAAAAAGTATTAAGCCAAAAACTGAGCAAATTTCGTAATGGGTCGAAAAATTTTAAAATTTTTCTTCTCACGACAATCCCTTCAAATTAAAAAATGAATTCCAAAAATAAATGCGAAATTGAATATTATCTTTAATTTTGAAAAATATATCCCTTAAAATAAATAATTTATTAAATAAATTATTAAAAAATGCAGGAGTTCAAAATTTATCTAGAAATCTCTCGGAAATAAATGCGAGAAAGCAACTTTTTACTTTTACATAGCTATGATCCTTTTTTATTTCTTTTATTAACAAGGGTGGCTCCCGAGGTACCATTCTCCGCTTGTTTGGGTACGTGCTAAATCGGTCCCGATAGGGGCCGCCGGACAAAATTTTGCGATTTTTTAGGTTATTCCCTTAAGAAAAATGGTCAGTTTTTTTACATATTTTCGGTAAAAATCACAGAATATCCAGTGTAAAAAAGTCTCGTTTTCCGAGACTCAAAACCCGAGACCGAGACTCGAGACCGAAACCCAAAAAACCCGAGAAAAATCTCGACTCGAGACTCGAGTCTGATACTCTCGAACATCTCTATTCCATGCCATTCTCTGCGATTTCAGCAAATTTATAAACAATTTATTTTTTCCATACCTAGATTTACCTGTTTAACAGACAATTTTTCGACACGAAAAGTTGAAGCATGAAAACTTCATTAAATCTAAAGAGTTCAAGACCAAATTTTTATAAACTTCCGAAAAAAATTGCTGAATTATACATTTTGAAAGGTGTTAACCCAAAAAGTACTAACATGTAAGATAAATAAAAATATAAAAAATAATTTTATGTTTTTAGTCGTTCCGTCATTGAGGCTTTAGTTATCCCATTATCATTTTTAAACAAACAAGCATAGGTATTTGCATTTTTGGACAAACGAGTCAGCAACTTTTGGACTTTTGGTACATACAGCCCAAGGTTTTTCAACCGGTGTCCATAAGTCCAAAAGAAATGAAGCGAATGATTTTCTCTTCTATCTTATATTGTCTTTTCGCGGCGAGGAAAAAAAGGAAAAATGAGAGACAATATTGACAGACACTGTAAATTCGGTCAGAGAAGGTTCCTTTGAACACCGAAAAAAATTACTCGATGTGTATTACATATTCAATTTTATAGGGGTGAAAGGTCTCATTAGAGAAGGAGTCTTTTTGGAAGGGGTCTGTCTTTCTTAACAGAGCAGATTGATATTGAATTTTTGATGTTCCTTTTTATCTTTTTAAGTTAATTTCTGATATATTTTTCAATAGTCTTAAAATTACTATCATTCATTTCAACATTCCTATTAAGCTTCCAAAAATTTATTTAATATTAAAAAATAAAATCCAATTTTTATTTTTTACTAACGCGAAAGGCTGCAGTCCGTCCTGAAATCGATGAGAATGTTGCTTTTTCTTGCCATATTTTGAGTCATGCAAATTATCGGGTTGCCGTTGGTGCACACGCACAGACCGTTGCACTCCACGTTGGCCTGCACATCCATCTGGGGATTTGGTCCCCGTGGCAAGTATTGCACCATCAGATTAGAACCCGCGCAAGGACATATCTGGCGAAATTTTAATCATTAATTGGATTGATAACGAGCTAAAGTTAAAAAAAAGTTATTTTTTCATGTTCCCTTTATCTAATAATAAAAAGTCCATTTCCCAAAAAATCAATTAATAAAAAATTAAATAGTAAATAATAAAAATTATTATAGAATTAGTCTTAAAAGAAAGGAAAAAGAAAAATGGGTTTATATATTATCTAAATGGTTTGATTTTATTTTCGACCAATTTTTTTAAAAGTTATTTTTTCAAGCTCCCTTTATTCTAATAATAAAAAGTCCAAAGAAATTTTTTAAAAAATCGATATTTTTTGTAATTTTTTGCTTTTTAAGTTGTAGCCTAGCATTTAAAAAGTTTCGGTTTTTGATTGGCTAAAATGATGATTGTTTTATTATTCTATACCGGCCAATGCAGGTAGAAATATAGTCCATTAATATTTTAATTTTCCACTATCATTTTATGACTGTAGTTTGCATACAATACCCACATGGTCCGGCCGTGTCGTCTGTGCAATTCCACCCTGCATAGGGTCGACTATGAATGGAGATGTGCATGTGGTACCTCCCTGGCTGAAGCAAGCTAAGAATTTTGTAAAATATGTAGAATATTGTTAAGATTACATAATTAACAAATAATTACATAATTTACAGATTATATAACGATTGTGATCATTATCTCATTTAGATCGTTCATTTTTGTAAATTTCTTCATTTTTCTATTTTAAATGGCTATTTTTATATATTATGGTACATGTAGTCGTAGTAGTAGTGGTAGTTGTGGTGGTAGTCGTTGTTGTTGTTGTTGATGTTGTGCTTGTTGTTGGGGTAGGCGTGGTTGTTGTTAATGTTGTTGTTGTTGCTGGGGCAAGTGTGGTTGTTGTTGTTGTGGGCATTGGACTTGTTGTGGTTGTGGATAACATCGCTATTGTCGTCGCCCCTTCACTGGATTTTGTGCCCATACAACAGAATATATTGGTTACTTGCACAATTAATACAATCAAAGCAGAGACAAGAAGTTGGAATATGTGAAAATTCATTTCAGCTTAAGTTTTTTTGTACAATGTCTTATAAAGCTGCGGTTACAATGCTGCGATCGCCGCAGCGATGTATCGCAGATCGCTGCGACCAAAACGCAGCTCTGGTTACAATACTGCGACCAAAACTTGTTTAATCGCATCGCAAGGAGATGCGATATTAAAACTATCGCAGCTCTGGTTACAATGCTGCGATTATCGCTGCGATGCATCGCAGATCGTTGCGGCCAAATCGCAGCTGTGGTTACAATGCTGCGACCAATCCTTCAATTTTCGCTGCGGCGATCGCAGCAGTTGGTTCAGCAGAACCAAGCCAAAAATTGTCGCTGCGACGCGTCGCTGCAGCAAATCGCAGCATTGTAACCACGACTGCGATTGATCGCAGATCGCTGCGATCTGCGACGTAAAACCTATCGCAGCAATGTAACCACTCCTGCGATGCGATGAAATCGTTGCGGCGCATCGCTGCGATAAATCGCAGCATTGTAACCATCACTGCGTTGCGATTATCGCAGATCGCAGCGACAATCGCAGCATTGTAACCACTGCTTAAATGATAAACATTTGTGATTGTCAATTAGGATTTCGTACATATATATCGGTATCAATAGTAATCTGATAATGGCACGATTCATCGATAACAACGTGAGGTTATAATTTAACGATATTGGCTTTAACTCTGCTGCTAATACCAGGCATGGTCACGGATACGGATAATCCGCGGATATACGCGGACACGGACGGATACGGATATGAAATTTTAAAAATCAGACGGATACGGACGGATTACGGATATAAGCTTCATATCCTCGGATATCCGCCATATCCGCCTAAGAAAAAATGCACCCCTAAGAATGGTTTTTTATCGAGATTTTAAAGATCAAAAGTCGAAAAATCGAACAAAATATTTTTCATTTTTTAGATTCCGCATTTCATTAACCTTTTTTAAGGTACTGAATCTTTTTTAAGGCCTAATAAAAATACTATTGAAAATTACTGACAAGGGAACATACCGAGGTATGACTATTAGTGAAGGGTAGAAAAATCGGTTTCAAAAAACCAACGAACGATCGTTTATCCGTGCGGATCATCCGTCCGTTAAATGATATCTATCTTACAATGAATAAATTTTTTAACAATGACTTTATTTTCTGGTTTATATTCATCATTATATAGAGATTCTTTAGCAAATTTGAGATCAACTCAAAAATGTTTGTACTTTTTTGTCTTACAATTTTGGGAAAAAATTTTGAAATTTTTTTTATTGATTTTCCTAATATTCTAAAAAGCGGATATATCCGCGGATATCCGAGGACAGATATGGCAAAAAACTGAGGCGAATACAAACGGATACGGATATGAACCCCACGGATATATCCAGACACGGACTTGAAAAATCGTATCCATGACCATGCCTGGCTAATACCCAAAAATATACAAACCATAAGAGCTTGGAGAACATCAGATATAGCGATAAATTTTTAATAATGACCCATTCTTTATTTGGAATTGGATTTGGAATTTTATTTCGTCATCATAACATCAATTCAATTTTTCATGAAAGAAATTTTTACTATTTTTTAATTATAATTATTTAGCTAATAAAACCAAAAAAAGATATGGTAGAAGTAAAAATATTTTCAAAAAATTTCTCTAAAAATCTATTTAAAAAATTAAGAAAAACTATCAATAAGATTGATGGAGTGTTAATCACGCAAAAAGTGAAAGTTGAAAAGTGGGGCATTGGCGAGATGATATGTAACGCAAGAGCTAGCGAAAGAAAAGCGGAAGTAATTTGTTAATGTTGCGGAGAAAACCCAAAAATCCGAGTTGATTGGTTCTGGTTCAATTTGATGCAATTGAAACAAATTATTTGAAACAAAAATTACAATTTGTTTAAGAGAATGAACAGATGAAAAATTTGCTAAAGACAGCAAATTTTTGTAATAATTATTTTACTTAAAATTTGATTTGTAATGTATAAAAAATGTATAATTTTTAATAATTTAATCTAAAGAAGAGTAAATTATCAGGGAGGAATTGTTTAAACAAATCCTAAAATAATCTATTCAATTATTTTTCCTAAAAAGGGAATTTGTAGAAAACCAACTCATCCACCGCCATCAATGTTTGCCCTCCAAGTCCTCAATCAACCAAACCATATCCCAAGTTGATATCATCTTTTCTGACTTGACTTGCCTACGAGGATGGGATAGACCCCAACCGTGCCGATCTCATCATCATCCCGCGACATTTCATGGATACTTTCCTCTTTTTATTCCCAAAAGTTTTTGTCATATCATTGATATATCAAAAAAATCTATAACAAGGAAATAACTTGATTAAAAACTAATTTATCGGATGGAATGTAAAGCGAATATTGTTTTACATTTTATTTACTTTTTAATTGGGTCTTAATTTATCATTAGGGCCGTCAAAATAATTAGGTGCAAAAATAGTGCAAAATATTTGCCAGAAATAGACTAACTGCTAAAAATCAGCAAATTTTATAAAAAAATTATTTTTGCTAAGTGGGTTTTTGGTGTGTAAATCTTGTTATTTTCGGCCAAAATGTCCATGAACACCGTTAAAGACTGTTCAACATCACAAGAATATATGTCTAACTCGGATTCACCAACAAAAGTTACCTTTTAGTATGGGATTTACATCGATTTTACAAAAATAATAAATTTATAGCGTGACATAACCTCATTTGACATCAGATTCGGATTCTCTTCCTAGGAACCACAGAACATAAAATCGAATGTTTAAAGAATTTTTTGGTTTTTCTAGCTCTATCTTCTGATACCAAACTCATTTCATTAAGTTTCATCTGAAGCGAGTTATAAAGATCCGCGCCTAAATGGCTCGATTCGACTTTATAACTCTTTTATTAATATTTGGCGATAAACACTTTGCACTAAAAATATTTTTAATTGAAAATCAGCTTTTTTATCACAACCATTGATTCATCCTATTGTTTTTTATCTTTGGGTTTACTGTATTACCGTATTTCTCTCTCTCTTTCCTTTTCTCTCTCTCCCTCTCAGGTCGGTCGGACGATATTTTTAGTTGAAACTTGAAACCTATCTTTTTGCCTCAAAAGTGTGTTCGAGTGGTTGCAAGTGGGTGATTAAGGGCCTTTGTATGAAAATGATACTCACTTCTTGCCTTGGGCACTTTAGCACAAAGCAAATCCAAAATTTGAAGATGTACAGAGAAGGGCCATTTGGGCACACAATTTGGCGAATCCACCGAAGGATGGGTGTGCGGACATTTGCGGTCCATTCATTATAAACCGATTCAGATCAAATCTAGAGAAATGAATTTGATTTCAAAAAATAGAACAAAAAATTAGATAAAAAGGAGCCTAAGTCCATTCTAACTGTTCCATTGTGAAAAATATGGCCAAATTGTAAGAATTTGGCCAAAAAAAAATATAATTTTGGTCATTATCTTTTGCATATTAGTCCAATAGGAGCTAGTTTATAGCTAATTAGGTATTATTTTTTTATTTTTTGACATCAAGTTCATTTTTCTAAATTTATTTTGAGCCAGTTATAGCGCGAGCCACCAATGTCGAGGCCGCAAATGTCGTACAACCATCTGCTGAAAGAAAAATTAAATATCTGGATGATTTGATAAATCCCGATTAGCATTTCGTATTTTTTTAAAATTCGCAGAAATGTCCACAAACAACCACATCCTCAATCCAACCCTACCTAACCACCATCCTCTCGTCCAATTCTCGCAATTCTCGGCTTTCCCTCTCTCCACAACTTCCAATTTGCCGTTGTTTTCTGCGCCCATTGATGTGTCGACCACAACAACAATGATGTTCCCCAATATGGCACCGTTCTTTGCTCCACAAACTGCCGGTTTCGGATGGACAGGTAGTCAAACAATTTATCCAATAATCAAACTAAATTATCAGCGATGGATAGGGTATTCAAAGATGTATTTATAATGTAAGAAAAATTGTGCTTTTCGTATATTAAATTAAGAAAAAATCAGTGTTATTAAGTAAGATCGGAATTTTTGCTCCTCCAACTCCGAGCTCCGGCCTCAAAAAAATTTGCCCTGCTCCGGGCTCCGGCATTTTCAAAAAATCGCTCCGGCCCGACTCCGACTCCGTAGTCTTATCGGAGCGGAGTCGGAGTCTTTAATCAGCTGAAAAATTCTTTTCGGCGCGGTGAATCCCTCGATAAGCTAAAATTCTATAATTCATGTTTTTTTTTGCATTTTTTGGCGATTGATTTTGACTCATGTAATTTTTATACAACATTTCTGATCTGAATAACCATTAATTCCGAAGTGTTTCAGGCCATTATCCGATTCAAACACCCATGACTAGTGTTGCTACGAACTCTTCCCAACAACCACAACAGCAAGTGGAGACTGGGAGTGTGGAGGAGGGCAGCAGCATGGAGGACTTTCAGACGGGAAAAGGCAAAAAACGGGTTTTGTTCTCTCCAGCACAGGTGGCCTTGTTGGAGAGCACGTTTAAAAGTACGGTATTGGCAAGAACATTAGCAATAGAAGGGAAGGAAGGGTATGGTCTTGTAAGGATACAGTAATCAACCATGAGAACGATAAGAATACCACTTGTGGCTAATTACCCCATTTATTAGCTATTTGCATAAATATGGAGGGATTTATTTTCTAAAAGATCATTACTGTGATTGTAACTTGATCCGATCTCCGAAAACAATCAAAGCTCGATTTTTAGAAAATAGGAACAAATCCATGGATTCTTTTTCTGGAGTTAAAAAGCGAAAAGCAATGAGTTCTTTAATATATATTTTTTCAGACTAAAAAGATAGATTGTTTCATTTTAGAGAACGAGTTTATCAACCAAAAACAACGGATCGATTTGGCCCGTCGGTGCGGATTGCGGGCAGATCAGGCTAAAAACAAATTCTCAAAATTACCCCTTTAAAGTTGACTCATAAACGAATTGTTCAGGTCAAGATTTGGTTCCAGAACAAAAGGTACAAACAGCGGAGGAAGGACAAGGATGTGCGACTGATGATGTGTGGAAGGACAACGGCAGATGGACGGCACGAAGGCAAGAAGATGAACAACGACGGGACGAAGGTGGAAGGGACGGAAACAGAGAGGTGAATAGTTCAAGAATATGCAAAAATAAAAAACAAAAATAATCTTCAATAATCTATAAGAAATAGTTATCACTGCATATTTATATTGGATATCTTGTGATTATATTAGCCCCCGGGGCTTAAAACACTACTCCCAAAAATGCCAAGTCAAAAAATTCAGAAGGGTCCTCGCTGTTGATTTTATATATTTTTTCAAATTTTTTTCCGCTTCCAACAATTTGAAAACACCCAAAAAAATCAGGTGTTTTGGTTCTAAAAATGCACTCCTACCTAAGAATTGACTTTTGAAAAGTTTGTGCACAGCCCTAAACCACACCGAACGCAACAAAAAATAAAAATTAATAAAAAAATTCGTGACCCTTTATGGCCAAATAAATATGATAATGCCGTGATTAGTTAGTGCCCTCTATGGATGGTTCAATGAATAATTCAAACTTCGAATATTTTTCAAATTGAATTTGTGATTGATTTTGATTTGTCATTTTTCAGCACTCTTCCGCCGATCACCTGCTCCTCCTCACAACTCATTCTTCCTCATCAACAGTTCGTCGTCACTCCACCGACTTTGCTTCACCACCACCACCACACCTTCCACCCTCCTCCTCCATCCCACCCTTTACATTGGAGAGAACCCAAAAGTGAAACTTACTGATTGATGAGTGAGGATGTTCCATTTTTCATCAAATTACCAAAATTTCTTGTATTTACATTCATCCAAATTCGTAGTTTTTATTAAATTGATTATTTTTATCATAGAATATTGGTTATGGAAAATAGGTACATTTTTACGGGTGAATTTCTACCATCTTTTTGATATTTTTTATTTTTAAATTTTATTTCATTTTATTCGGTCGGTGCAAGAGTCGAATTTATTCAATTCGCAAAAATATCTGTTCTAAAATTTGAGGAGAAGGTACAAGAGAATAGAGAAAGAAGTGATCAGTGTATAAAAGTGAAGTAGTATTCGGGATAAAAGATGGTCATAAATGATTAAAATACTTATAATACAATACTTATAATAAAAGTTAAATTTAATTTATTTTTTGTTTTTCAAAAAAGGAAACTAAAAGAACTCTGCTTTTCTTACGAATTTTCTTGATCTGCTGAATCATTATCATTATTTATGATGTCGTTGCTGTTATTAATTGAGTTGAATGGTCTTATTGTAGTCAATTCAGGTGCTGTTTGAACAGCCTTTTTCTTATGCCAATTCTTAATTTAAAATTATATATTTTTTAATTTTTTGGGATTTTCACCCTTCGCCAATGATTTGTTCCGAAAAAGATGATTAGAACCAGGGCGGCCAAGAGAAGGAGGGCACCGAAGGGGCCCAGAATGATGCCGACAATGCGCGAAACCCGCAAAATGGTCAGGGGAAGAAGCAACTGTTGCTTGGTGCCGGGGTCAATCACGGCCAGCTGGTTCATCCAGATGATCGGCACGATCTGGTCACGCATCCGCCGGGTCGTGCTAAATGGAATAGTTGGCCAAAAAAGTAAATTGACAAAATATAAAACTAAATAAAATAAACCAGCAAATTTTTAAATTTTCAATACAACAAATGGAAATCCTGTTGAAGCTAAAAAGAGAAAAAAATGTTCGTTTTTTTCATTTCTCTTTTTATGAGCCGAAATAACTCAGTTTATTTCTTGAATTTAAAAATTAAAATAAAGTTTTTTTAATTTTTACATTTCTAAAATTTGGAATTTGAACTAGATAGCCAGAAATTGCATTTTTCATTCAAAAATTAAGATTAAATGGAATTGACACTAGATTGATCAACAATTATTTATCTTAATTGGCTTATTAAATGATGCCTTGGAGTTCTATATAAAAAAGACAAAAATTTCGGACCTTAGGCCCCCTTTGAGCATTCCAACATTCAGCTGCATCCGTTGTTGGACATGGACTGCGGTGCCGGTCAGTGGTTCAATGTCATAAAAGTTGACATCCTCGTCAGTGGGCGGGGTCATCCCGACCAATGTGTCCCGAAATGATTGGGAAGCGCCAAGAAAGTGCCCTTGGGAGAGGAACATCCGGGGCTGGCCGGGAAGACATGAGGACATGTCCAGAAGGCCCGAGGGGGCACAACCCGCTGAAAGGAAAAATTCTGAAAAACTCGAGAAAAATTTTAAGAATTTCTATATGTTAAATATAAGCCATATATAAAGCCCAAAAAAATTCAACAAAGAAAATTTAGAATTATGAAATAAATCTTACCATTCATCTCATCTCTAGGATTTTTTTTTATTAATTTCTGTAATGATATAATTTAATTATTGTGCTATAAAATCCAAAAATTGGCTAAATACTGCCAAAATGATAAGAAATTCATGTATAATCTGATTAAGCCAAGATACTTAATACATAGGAGTATATTTATTCATCAATCGCTCACCTTCTTGAATTGTCTCGTTGTGGAAATAATCGGGTGATTGGGGATTGCAGAAACCCTGATGGCGTTGTGTGTCGGCACTCATGAGGGAGTCGGGTTGTATAAAACGCCGAACATAAAGATCGGAGAAGATAGTGGACTTTTGGAATTCCAAATCGAACGAACTAAATATTTGGGGAGCTAAAATATTGGAAAAAATATTTCTCCTTTAAAATACTTCCTCATAAATTGAATATTTCTAAATAATTATCGGGGGTTTCCTATTTCGAAGTTAATTATTCTATTCTCATTACTTTAAATCTTGGCCCATTTTTCCCACTTCACAGCTGGTTTTAGATCAAAAATCTCATACTATCGTATATTTTGAAATAAAAATACTAATAACATTAAAAATAATAACATACCGGCAAAATTCTCCAAAATATCTGAATAAAATATTTAAAAATTCTGACTAAGTTTCAGACTAATTCCTTTACCCTTACATTTGTAATTTGGACTCATTGTACAGATTCGGTCTGAACAACTCGGCATCGGTGCCGTGGATCATTCTGGCCGTGTGGGAGTACCAATGTGTGCCGTCCAGCTTGCCATCCATGCCGTTCCAGGAATAAACATGTCCGATCCTGTCCACATTGTCCAGTCCCGTGTCTACCTCGTAGACCCCGTCATCCGTGTTGTTTTGCTAAATAATGATCGTAAAACTTTGGATGATCCAGATATGAAAAATAAATTCTGCTGATTTTTTTGTGCTAAGCGATTAACATTGAGAATAAGAATTTTTATCTTGTTTTATCATAGGGTCTTCCGAGTTGGGAGAGTTCCGATTTATATCTTCCTTTCTGCACGCAATGAAATTAAATTCAATTTTATAAATGTAATTTTTTATATTTATTTTTACCCCATAGAATAGTCCGATCCGATCGGGAACATTGTTTTTCTCGCAAATTCCCTTAGTTAATGGATTTTGGCACAATCCACTTAGCAATTTGTCCTTATAGCCCTTGAAAAGCAATTCTTCCACGCTAACCGTAATGAAAACCTGAAAAAATCATAAAATAAATATTTTTTGGCCCGTTTTACACTTTCGGTTCCTTTAAGAAAAAGCTCGACAAGAGGTATCCAGATGGGATTCTGCTTGAGCACGTCGACGATCTTCTGAGATTAAAGAAGAAATATTATGTTTATACGATGCTATAATTACCACAAAGAAGAAAGTTGTAAAATTTAATTTTTTACAAGTAATTCTATTCTCATGCATTCGAAAATTTCTTTACTCTTAAAGGATATTTAAAAATTTGCACCTGGCCAAATTCCAGTGCAAACTTGGCTCATTAGTGACCTGAAAGACGATGTTCGGAACTGTCACTTTGTCCTTCAATGAGCATCCCGAACATGATTTGTTGGCATTGAAGAAAAACGATTTGACATTCCGGTAGAACATTCGAGTGCCATTGCGCGCAAAAGTGACATTTGTCTTGTGCAGATGGACACTTTTAATTTTATAATACACATATTTATGGTATACAAATTAGAAATTACTCATAAGTGAAGGGACCAATCTCCGTGACATTTGGCTTTTCTCCATGCGCAACAACACCGCCCGGATTCAAAACGGAAATAATCCAAATTTGCATTCTAAATTCTGAGAATTTTTCAGCAAAAAATCTTCAAAAATGAATTGTAATAAATTTATTGTTTTAATGGCGAATAAATAAAAATACTGTTTCTAACAAAATTATTTATTATATTCTAGAAATCCATCAAAGGATTAGGATGGATTTCTAGAGCCGTTTTCGCACTAAACTTGTTTTGAGTTCTTTTCCGTTTCGCACTAAACTTATTTTGAGAATTTCATGTGGTATTAAGCAGAGGTGGTATCTGTCCTTTTTTTAAAGGATTGTCCTTTTTTCAGACCAAGGGTGTTCTTTTGTCCTTTATTTTCTGATTTTAGAAAACTTTATGCAACAAATGACCAATTTTCTTAAGAAAAAAGGACTAAATTTTCAAAATTTTCTCCGGCGGCCCCTAGCGGGGCCGCCGGCATCCTCCACAATGGATTTTCTTCCAAAAATGCCTTAAAAATGACCAATTTACTTAAGAAAAAAAGAGGATTAAATTTTCAAAATTTTCTCTGGCGGCCCCTATCGGGACCGCCGGTACCCCACACGATGGATATAAGAATTATTTTTTTGGACGAATTTGTGGGAGTTGAGAGGTAAAAAGGTCAAACTAAATATTATCAACGGTGAAATAGTTGGTGGATGGAAAAATATGCTGCATAAATTTGATTATTACTTCAAATTTTTCATTTTTAAAAAATGTCCTTTATTTTGAGGATTTTCCCCAGTGAAATCCTTTATTTTTACTCTTGATGTCCTTTTTTTCTGAAAATTTTCGATACCACCTCTGGTATAAAGTATATAAGAGCGCCATAAATATTGATAAACTAACTTCACGTCATAGGGCGGATCTCTGTACATCTTCAAAAGTATATTATTGTCCGTACCATTCTGATCATAGCCCAAATGGTATTGCTAACAATGAAATTGAACAATTTCAAATTAAAAATAATTATCCCATTTTTATGGACCAACTTCTCGAATAACTTTGTTGAGTAAATTCGGCAAGAAAAAAAGAGCGAATACACTGACAACCACAGAAATCAGACCGAAAAGGAGCAAAGTGGTGACAAGGTAAAATTTGCAACAACAATGCATTGTTAATTATTGGCCAAATGGGCTAAATTTAAGGCGAATAGGTAATTGGCCTCAAGGATAGTTATTAAAATTAAATAATTTAAAAATTTATATAATAATAATAATAATAATAATAATTTGCAATTTAAAAAATTAAATTAATCGAATACTATTTATACAAAAAAGAAATGGGATGATGGAATATGTACAAGTTATTGATAAGGCCGGAATGCGATTGAATCTACACATTTTTGCTGAAGAATGATTAGCAGTTATCGATAGATAATTATAATCATTATGTACCTCTTCAAACCATTTTACTATATAATTATTTTTAAATTCTTCAATTTTTCTTTTGAATTTTTTGATTTTTGTGCCTCTTTTTCTATGTTCCTTTGTTCGAAAATTAAGTGATTATTAATTTTGATGAAAATTATTGTTAATTTAATATCGCTTTTTTCTAAATTCGTTTCAATATATTTTTTGCCTTTTTTAAAATTAATATAAACACATAAATCAAAGATCACCCCCACCCGTTTTGCTGATTATACGACCTTCTTACTTTTTGGTTTTTGCAGCTTCACACTAGCAATAATTCCTTGTAGTACTCTTTTCCTTCTCGATCACTTTACATTTTCATCATCCATTTGCTTATCATTACCGTTAGAATTGATCTCCTGATCTGATCGGTCTCAGTTATTTGGCCAATCTTTGACCAATTATTTGTTACAATGATCGAAAGAATCCAAAAAGCTTTTTGAGCTTCAAAACATATAAAAACTTAAATTATGTATAGCGAAGTCATTTAATATATTAAAATTAATTAATTAGACAATTTTTTTGTTAAAAAAACTCTAATTACCAGTTGACGTCAAAGTTTTGAGGAGACAGACAGACAAAACAAAACAAAAAACAATTTATCGTCCTCCGTCTTTTGACCCTTTGAACATTACAACACAGACAAAACTCCCTGCCAAACCCATTAATTTGCCCTTTTCAACAAAAGGTTACGGGACTGACAAAATGGCCTTGATCAGTAGGGGGGGGGGGTATAGATCGCATGAACGGAGTTTGCCCTTTTTGTTACAACAATACACTTGAGGGTGGGGCGGGGAACGGAAACTGATCGGACGAGACTTAGTTAATTGTTAGTCCCCGGGGGCCAAACAAAACAATTTTTCACACGAGTGATCAGTGCCCTCGGGGACATCAATCTCAAATCTCAAGGACAGGTTGACCCCTTTAAAAGGCCCGGCGGATCATGGCCCAGACCAAGCACATCCTCCCAACACTTTTGGCCCAATCTCAACTTACACTTTTGGCCCAACAACATACATACCCTACACATAATGGTCTCTGTCTTCCAAGTGTACTTGCTCTTCTTCTTGTGCTGCTTAACTTTCATTTCTCAAACAAATGTAAGGGAGTTTTATAATAATAATAAAAAAAGATTTTTATAGAATCTTTTTCTATTCCTTTCTTCTCTTCTTTCGACTTCATATTATTATCTTCCATTCCCGACCATTTTCAGGCCTTCTTGCCGCTGTACCCTGGCGTCGAGTACACTCCCCAGAACGTGCACAGCATGGTTGTGATGCAGGAGTCTGATTGCGCCCCGTGGTGCCGGGCCCACTGCGCCACCAAAAGGTTCCCCGAGTTCTGTTTCACCAGCGGACCCTGTTTGGCAAACTGTGCTCGGGTGCTCAGAGTACGACGAGTTTAATGATCAGAGATCAACAGATGACGAGAAATATCCCAATTGACAATTAGATATTTATTATTGTAAAAATGAAATGTTTTGTTTTGATTTATGTATAAATAGAGCAGCGAGTAGATACCTTTTAAAATCGCATTTTTAATAGATGGATTCCAGATAAAGGGATTTAATTTAGGAATGAAAAAGCACATTGCCTAGAAATTCCACAAGTTAGTCGATCTGCTTTAGAACTTTTTTAACACAAAAATCTGAAGTTGAAAAATTTTTTCCTTTTTTATATAAGGTAGAGACTAAAAAATGAATGAATATAAACTTTATTAGGGTTGGCTGATAAATCAGGCATGCATAGCCGTAGCCGCGGCTAGCCGCGGTTAACCGCGGCTTAGCCGTAGCCGTGTGCATGCCTGTGATAAATAACTTCAATAATCATTCCACTATAATGCATATAATATTCTTGCAACTCCATTATTATTAAAATCATACATATTAATTGGATTCTTTCTTATTTGATGCAGTTTTGTTTCTCTTAGAATTTTTAATTTTTTCTATCAGTCTTCGGATCTTTTTTATTAAAAGCTAGGTCAGATATATTCATTCTGTTCTGCCAATATATCAAAGTCGCTTGGCGATATCCTAAACATTTTCTCAGGCTGTTGGGATCTTTATGTAAAAAGCTTATAAAAAATAATTTGATGGGATTCGATGGGGAGAAAAGATGTGTCGGAGATCCTCTCAACCCTCATTCATTTTTTTCAGAATAAATACGGTAGATTGTAATAATTTTTTGCCATCACTCATCATATTTTTCGAAAAAAAATTTCCAACTTTTTCACGGGATTTTCGAAAAATTAAAAGAAAAAATATAAAGCATTATTTTCCGCATATAATTTCTTTTTGAAATTATGTTCTAACTTGTAAGTTGTTTTCCAATAAATTTTAATTCATTATTAGTTCGTTCGTTTTCTTTTTTCTGAATTTAACTTGTGATTTTGTTTGGAATTTGAAATGAAATGAATTTCGGGCGGGGAAGGGGTACTGGCATCAAAATGATAGATTAATGGGCTTCCTCCGCCACCCCCTTCCTGGATCCTTTGTTGCCTCCGACTGGTCCAAACTCCTGACTCCCCCTCTCCCACCCGAAAATCCATTTTCCTTTTGTTTGGCCATAAGTTGGCCAAAGGTAGCGGGGAGGAGAGGGGAAGATGGATGAATTGATGAATAGATTGGTGGCAAAATGTTTCGTAAGCAGGGCCAGCCAAAGTGGGAAAGTCTTAATCCATCTGCTGTGACCGTTTCCAGCGGGAATCGTTATTCTGCCTTTAATCTTTACAAATTATCAAAAAACAATGCCTTGATTAACCTATTAATTTATCTAACCAATTGATTAGTACTAAACTTGATGTATATTATATATCTGTGTATCTGGCCATAATCCATAACATATGTATAAAACCCTTTAAATCCTTTATAAAATATTTGTTATAATTTCTTTAAATGGATTTTCATAATATGGATCTTTGACCTTTTCCGCTCTTCTTCCTCCACTGACAACTGCTTTTGGAAACCCAAACTTTTGTGCACCACTCTTCTGTCAATTATTCGCATTATTCAGGAACTTTTGAATTTCCCAAATCGATCCCCCC
>LDKF01000917.1:1599-52243 GCA_001026735.1 Rotylenchulus reniformis
AATGGGGAGCAACAGAGACGGTACCCGAGTCGCGATAGAAGACCACCGGCTCGGTTCAGTCCTTCGTGAATAGACATCCTAAAAGGGGAGGTGTTCGGGGCATTGCCGCCGAGTTTGAATGTGGATTGGATTGGCATTCCGCCATCGATCTTTTTGGATCTTTCGTCATCCAAATAAATTCCCTTCCATTCCCATTCCTCCCATTCATTCATTTTTATTTCCATATTGTTTGCCCCGAATAATATTAATTGTCTTCCCATTTTAGGTCCCCTCAAAAAAATTAAATCTAGAAATTTGTACCTTGTACCGAGTAACTCTCGTATACACTTGTCCTTTCTAGATGATGTTCCTTTCTAGTCTAATTGTAGCAATAAGTAAGATAGTCTGTTTAAGTAATTAGCAGTAATTTGTCCATACGCATCATCCGTTTGCCACCTCATATTTTTCTAATGTATTTTGAATTTTTTTATCCACGTCTTCAAGTATTTTAATAACTCTCTCATCATTTCCATGAACAACTGTTGAAAAAAAATCAGAACATTAGGAAGAGCAGCATGTTGTACACTTGCAGGATCCCTGTATGTAAAAAATAAACAATATCAAGTTTTGCCCGCAAATTTCGCACAACATGATAACATTTTTAAGTGTGTTTTGGGCCCTTTGTTTATAAATGTTTTAAAAATTATAAATGTTTTAAAATTATTTTTTTGCGTACGTTTAAAATTCTAACTTTCGATTCACTGTATTTCTTAAAAATTTCTATTTATTTTAATTTATTATTTTTTAATTATGTAATTTAATATTTACTTTATATTTATTTTATAATCATGTAATTTTTTATTCATTCCGTTATTGGCACTTTTTGCACATTGGCACTTTTTCGACTAACGCCCACATTGGCACTTTACCACATTGGCACTTTACCACATTGGCACTTTTTCGACTAACGCCCACATTGGCACTTTTCGACTAACGACCTAGCACCGTGGTTTACGATGGGAACGAAGACGACCTCCGAGGTGATGGATTGCAGACAGTAAGTTGTAATTGTTGGAAGGGAGGGAAGCTGGCTGGAAGGAGAAGAAGAAGGTGGTCCCCCGGTTCTACAAATCAATGCTCAGAATTGTCGATTTAGATCACAGATTAGATTGAAGGATGGCTTGTTAACCTTTATTTCGCCTAAAAATTTTCGCCTACATGCCAGCCCAAACAAAGTTCTAAACGCCAGCGCCCAAAAATAGATAACCGAATAATGACCGAATAATGTCGGGTAGAACCCGCAAACTCGTTCCAAAACTTAGTTCCAGGCGCCGAAGTCTAGAAGTTGGTTTCCTAGACGTGTAGGCGAAACTTTTAGGCGAAATAAAACATCCCCATATGATCAGCAGCAGATGATTGAAAATCTTTGGTTTTTAGGCCATCATTGGGGATGTATCCTTTAAACATGTGATGATAGCTTAATTAAGGCCAATTTTTGTTGGCCAGATTACCCTAACAGACTTAGATTTTGTAATTGGAAATTCCTTAGAGACATTAATTATACTGTATGCCGGCGCGACATGAAATTTGGGGCCACAGATTTACCACAGATGACCGAAATCTTAAAATTTTCTTTGAAAGATTCCCCAGAGAAATTAGATAATGGCGCCAGCCTGAAAACTAAGGACGCAGACAGCGCCGGCTTGAATAATGAAGATACCGATGGCGTCGATGTAAAACCGCTGCCGACCTTCTTAAAAAATCGGAGGTGCCAAAATGAAGACCCTGATGTCAACAGCTAAAAAAAATTAAGGCACCAATAGAGGCGCTGAAAGTTGAGATTTTTTTAAAACTCTAATTTATTGCTGCTCATTATTGTCAGGGAGTGGATCTGCCAACTAGTCATGTGAGTTGCTGGTCATCTGTCTAGTCGTAGTCCTATGATCGATGTTGTCCAAATGGCCAAATTTCTTCTATTATTCATTAAAAAAAATAAAAATTGATATTATTATTAATCTAACAAATAATGATTCAATGTAAGAAGTAAGAACTTTTTTAACGAATATTCCTAGGTGTTTTTGAGCAGAAAAAATCTGATCGATTTCGAAAAAATAAAAACGCAAATAATTTCATCCAATTAGCGAAGAAATCTTCTTATAAACAAGAACATCTGTCGGAATCCAAGTTTTAATTCTCCCAACACATTCATCGGCAGCTGCTTACCTACAATTTATGGATGCTTGCTGATCATCCATTCTTAATTGATCAGTGGAGTCCAAAAAGTTTTCGTAGAATTTCAGCCGAAATTTTAGGTTTTCATCGATTAATTATTTCCTTGAAATGATGACTACCGTATTTCCTGTATTAGGACCCCGGGGTCTTATTTTTCAACCCTTTTAAAGAGTGGTTGTATTACAGGGAGGGAACTAATTATAGGGAGGGGCTTTAATGCAGGAAATAAGGTAATTTATCTATTCCTCTTATTTATTTCAATTTTTGAAAAGGGGGTAAATTTCTTAAATTACAACTTCTACAATTCAGTTGAAGTTTACATGTCCAAGTAATTTTTATAACACACTGCTTTAAGCTCTCAATTTGGTCTTTTAGATTTAAGTTCATTGAAAAATTCCGAAATTTTTTCAAAATTTCGCGGAAAAATAGTCTTACCGGAAAAACAACAAAATATTACAAGGAAATTCGAACAATTAGGAAGGTCAAGATATATGATTTTCGTCAAATTTTTAAGTTTTTTGACAAGTCCTTTCAAAATTTACTCTAGCAAAAGTGTTTATTTTCCAGTCAATTAAAAAATAAAAATGTTTGCATAATTAACCATATTTAATATAATTAGTGTAATCTTTTACCCAACAAAATGCATTTCTTTGGTGCATTTTCGCTATGTTTTCTCGGCTTCTTGGCCTTCGTCAACTTGGCCACCAGCCTGCTCGGCAACACCCAGTCCGTGGGTGTCCGTGGCGTTCTGATGTGCAACGGAAGGCCCAGTGTGGGCACCAAGGTCAAGCTGTACGACCGCGACCGTCAGTTTTACATAATTATAATTATTATCATTTTATTCTCTAAAATATGCCATAACATAATAGGCCACAATTTTATCTTTTCCATTACACCCTGAAACCGTGTCCGAACAATTCGGCAATGAAGGAAAATTACAGGGAAAACTTTATTTTAAGCCTTGGTAGACCAAAAGTATAAAAAGCAGAGAGAATGAAAAGCAAAAAGAATCTATCTTTTGATATTTTTAATTTTTTTGAAATTCGAACAAAAAATTGGAAATTACATGGAAACCCATATTGTTCGATATTTTCAAAACTTTTTCAAGGAAATTTGATTAATTAATAAGACCAAAAGCTAGTGTTTAGAGTTCCGCACAACTTTGTCTTTTTTACTTTTGAAAAAAAATAAAAATTTTGCCTACAATTGTCCTTCATTGTCGAATTATCGAGGCACCCCTAACAAAGTGAAAACTTTTGTGGAATTCTTTATATTTTTCATTCAAAATGGGACATTATTGTTCCAAAATATTTATCAATTATTTCTTTTTCCATTTTTTATATTTATGATGAAATATTAAAAGAATTTAGGAGTAGAATTATTTTGGGTTCCTGATGAGGAAATCCCAAGAAATTCTATGGAATTGGGGAAATTCGGAAGACAATTTGGAAACAATCGATGGAAACAAATTTCAAAGATAGTTAAGCTTTCGCTTTTCAATCACGAATAAATTAAATTCGCGAAGAGAATAATAAATATTTTATTCTCACGTCCGAGGACTGAAGAAAAAGTGCAAATGAAAATGCAAATGCACAAAATGAGACAAAATGTGACATTGGTCAAACAGATCGCCAAAATTGGGGGAAGAAATACAAATTATGAATGGGGTAAATGGTTCCCATTGTACTTAGGCACTGACATGGATGATCTGTTGGCAGAGGGTGTGACCGGCCGGGACGGCTCTTTTCTGCTCCAAGGAACTGAGGACGAGTACACCACCATTGACCCCAAATTGAACATTTATCATGTAAAACACTTAATTAAAAAATATTAATTAAAATATCGTATTCCCTGAATGAGATAATTAACTTAAATAGTTCTAATTAAAACAATGAATCGATTTAAAATGTTCATCATAATATTTTGTATATTTGTATTTTGTTTATTCTATGTATTTCTTATATTAGGATCCAGAGGGGTCTTATTTTTCATTCTCTCTTCAGAGGAGGAGTTCTATTACAGGGAGGGGAGTTAGGTAATACATGGAATAGGGTATAAGAAACTATTGTAAATTTCTATAAAAATTTAGGATTGCAACGATGGATTGCTTCCATGTCTTCTGAAGTTTTCGATTGAGGTGACACATCGATTTTTTATTATGATTAATTTTGATGAAAATTATTTAAAAAATAATAAAATTTAAAAAAGATCAAATACATCCATTCAGATACCGGACCGCTACATAACGCGTGGATCGATCCCGTCCAAAATTTTCGACGCCGGCACCCTGAACCTGGAGGGCAAATTCTCGGGACAGACCCGTGACTGTTTGAACTGAAGACAAAAGGGCCAAAGACAAAAGATCAATCATATACATTCATCCAATCGATCATAGTATTGACGCATGGAATTTTATGAGATTTATTGGGAAAAATGTAAATCGTGGTAAGGAGGATGCCGATACCAAGAAATGGTGTCACGACAATTCTGCGCTGCGATAATTCGGTAATTCTATTTTTATTTTTTTATTTATGTTAGCTTGTTTGTCTAGTCCCTGTCGAATTTTTCTGTCGAAATATTTGCTTATTAGTGTCGAGGGGATCACTGGCAAACACTCACAGAAAGCGTGTCGAACAGACATTGTAGAATTATCCGCTGTCGAATTGTCCGCAATCAAAATATTTACTATCGAATTGTCACGGTTGACCATTTTTGGCATTTCGACATAATGATTTATTGCGGAAATTTAAATGAATTTTGGAAAATCTAAAGATAAGCATAAAATAAGGACATATTCTCAAATAATAAAGATCAATTAAGTACCATAGTACTAATGGGTTTTTTAACGACACTTGCTCACTCTCGTAGCGTGCTTTTCACGTGTTTTACTAGATGAGTACGTATAATACACCCTCTAACTACTGGTACGGAACAGTGTTGTTAAAAGCTCCGACTCCGCTCCGACTCCGGAGTCGGAGCCGGAGCCAAATTGTAGGAAGGGCCGGAGCCCGGAGTCGGAGTCGGAGCAAATTTTTTTCTGAGCCGGAGCCCGGAGTCGGAGTCGGAGCGAAAATTTTTTTGGAAAAGCTCCGACTCCGGGAAAGTCATGGTGGAGCAGGCGAATTTTTGAGAAAAGAGAGGGAGAAAACGTATTTTTAGACGGAAGAGTGCAAAAAAATGCACACTATTTCTCTTCCTCTATGTTCGTTTTCTCTCCCGCATACATGAGAGAAAGTCTCCAACTACAAAACGCCACAAAAACACGAAACACCGAAAGGTACAGATGACAAAACATCGGATAATTTTTGTCTGATACAAAAAAGCCTTGGTCTGCGAAAAGTTTTAAATTTTTGCGAAAATTTTTACTGAAAATTTTAGGAATTTTTAGTTGGAGAAATTTTTTTGGCTTTTTGAAAATTTTAGAAAACCTAGTGATTTTTGAAAATTTTTTGTAAAAATTTTTGATTTTTGGCTTTTTATTTTAGAAAATTTTTTTAGAAAAAATTCTCTGACTTTTTGGAAAATTCTTTTATGAAAATTTTGTAAAATTTAGTGAAAAATGTTTTAATTTTTTTCGAAATTTTTGGATCCATTAAAAATTCTGAAATTTTTTGGAGCCGGAGTCAAATCGGAGCCGGAGTCGGAGCAAAAATTTCTCGGAGCCGGAGCCCGGAGTCGGAGCAAATTTTTTTCCGAACCGGAGCCCGGAGTCGGAGCAAAATTTTCCCGGAGCCGGAGCCCGGAGTCGGAGCAAAAATTTCAGATTTTAACAACACTGGTACGGAATACAGGCACATGTTTTCTCAAAATACAGATGTCTAATAAATAATGACAAAATGTTATTAATTGGAAAAAGGGACATTTGCCCTCCCCAATTATAGGTTCTGCACTTCGGTAGGGTATGGCGGGCCCCTGGCATTCCGGTCCACCATCTGTTCAAACAATTTCGCATAATTTTCCGCCATCAACTTGGCCGTAAATCGCTGCTCAAAGCGTCGACGGACCCCAGCCCGATCGATGGTGTGCACTCCTATAGGGGAAAAGCAAAATGGTTCAAGCTTAAAGCGCTTTAAGTAAAATTCAAACACGTGCCGTATTACGCACACACGGACTTCATGAAGTGTGTTGTACGTTCTATTAGGGGGGGGGGTTAAAGACAGCATGTGCCAACTCACGTACCGTATTTTTAACGTTTTTAGTGGTATGTGTAATAAAGGTATGATTTTCACTTATTAGTTTCCAATAAATATTTTTTAAATTTAATAATAAAAAAATTACGCTTGACTGCCTCCACAGCCTCCTCATCAGTGTCGAACACCAATCCGGTGATGTTCTGGTCCACAATCTGTAAATGAATAGAGACTGGATTTGTTATCCCAGAATACTTATAGCAAAACCCAAAAAATAATGGGATTTTGATCAAAAATACACACCTAAAAGGGGTCTTATCCAATATACAAAAAATCTCAAAAATGAAGTCAATTTTTAAAAAATTTCCCTTAAACCTAACAAGGGAGGTTTTTGAAGTGTTACGCTCGGATTGTCTTGGGACCCATTCCAATATGTAGAGTAGAGCCCGGACCGATACGAGATATCGTCGATATTTTTCGAGATATCGCATCGATAATATCGAAAAATCTCGTATCGAATATCGTATCGAACTCATGGAAGATTTTTCGATATTTTTCGAGAACGAGATTTTTCGAGAATTTCATATCGAATATCGTATCGATTCTTTTCTGAAAATTTTTTTTAAATAATATTCATTCATAAAAGATTTATTTTTATTTGTTCGCATTTGTGGCATTATGTCATAGGACATTTTATCTTAATATATAATTATTTTCTTCATAAATCGAAAGTAACTAATTTTTTTCATGAATTAAATGCAATTAATTTTAATATTGCACTAATGAAATATGTTTATTAATTATTATTTTTATTTTTTAGGTCAATAGATAAATAGGCGTAGTTATAAATCATCCCCGGACAATTCACCCCCAAACTGACAAAAACTCATCCTCATGCCCAAAAACTTTTTTGTTAGACCAGTTAGACCAAAAGTATAGTATAAAAAAGCAAAGTGTGCAGAATTTTATAATATTCTGGAATTTTTATTTTTTCGAAATTCGAATCAAAAGTTCGAATTCTTCACTAAAAACCCTATTTTTCTGTGTTTCGGGGATGATTTGCGTTGACCCCAGATAAATATGTCGGTAGAATCAATTATTCAAAAAATTTGCATTGCTGACACCAAACAAAAAGTCTACACCCAAGTTGATGTAAATCTCGAAAAATATCGAGTCAAAAATATCGGCTAAGTTGCACATTATGCGTCCCATGGCATAATATGCGTCCCATCGCATAATATGCGTCCCATCACAGAATATGCGTCCCAAAAAAAATTTATGCGTCCCATCACAGATTATGCGTCCCAATAAACTTTTATGCGTCCCATCACAGAAATTGATATTTTTTAATTAACAAGATAATATTTATTCGGCAAATTCTCAACATAAGCAAAATTGCAAAAAGATTAACATTCTAACAGATCAAGCCTCTTATAAGAGCCTCTTATCATTTTCAAGCCTCTTATCAAGCCTCTTATCATTTTGGATCCAATGTAAAAAAAGTATCTTTAGACCGTTCTTGTCCGCTGTTATTTTTCGAGTCGTACCATCGGTGGCTGAAAAATAATTCCTAAGCTGTTGAATACAAAAAAGGTTTACCGTAAAAACAAATTTCCTCAAGATGCTGTTTGTCTAAGTACACCTTTAATTTATCAAAAAGATGTTCAACATCGAAATTCTCCTGAGATAGGAAGGAAATGAGAGAACCTTCTGGAGGAAATGAGAGAACAATACCCGGTGTAGATTGTAGATTGCTTTAATGGTTTATTTGCGATTGTTGCAGTTTATTTTGTTAAAATTTTTGAGAATCTGTGATAGGACGCATAAAAGTTTTTTTGGGACGCATATTCTGTGATGGGACGCATAAAACTTTTTTGGGACGCATATTCTGTGATGGGACGCATAAAACTTTTTTGGGACGCATATTCTGTGATGGGACGCATAAATTTTTTATGGGACGCATATAATGCGATGGGACGCATATTATGCCATGGGACGCATAAAGTGCAACTTAGCCAAAATATCGATATTTTTCGAGAACGAGATTTTCCGAGAATCTCGTATCGAATATCGTATCGAACTCATGGAAGTTTTTCCGATATTTTTCAAGAATCTCGTATCGAATATCGATCGTACCCCCAGTCCGGGCTCTAATGTAGAGTACCCACACTAACCGTGGCATTATGATATTTATTTGTGCTACAAATTGTCATGAATTTTTATATTTATTTTTTAAATTATTTTTTTTGTGCATTAAGCGCGGTTCATCCGGTGTGGTTTAATGTTTGCTTGATATCATAAAAGAAACAGTGTCCAAATAAAAACAGAATAATATAAAATAAATACTTTTATCTTATTTTGTAATTAGCGTCCATCCAACCTCCCATATATCCATTTATATACCAGCCAAGCATCCATCCATCCAATGGGCGCGTGCTTAAAGCACGTCGAAAAAATTTAAAAAATAAATATAAAAATTCATGACAATTTGTAGCACAAATAAATATCATAATGTCACCGATAGTGTGGGTACTCTACATATTGGAATGGGTCCCAAGACAATCCGAGCGTAACACTTCAAAAACCTCCCTTGTAAGTTAAAAATTTGTTTTATTAAGTGCCAAATGGGTTCCTGGATAAGAATACCGATAGGGTCATGGATCGAACTAGGATGAGTTAAAAAAATTTTTTTGTCCATATCTTTTCCCATATTTCGAACAAATTTCATGTTGTGAACATTTGATAGCAACAATAATGATTGTGATAGTGGCAAATAATTGAGTGAGTTTCAATTTTCCACATTGAAAGTACATACAAATGAAAAATTTTACTGAGCCCTAGGGAGTCCTTTTGGAGGGGACTCTTATTTTCTAGCCCGCCATTTCGAGGGAATTCATTAGAAAGGGGGTTTTTTGGAGGGAGGGATCTTATTAGGAGGGATTATACGGTAAATGGAGATCCATAAATTATCGCGATAGGAAGACCTCTGCGACTGAACCCCTGCGCCTAGCAACCACCGGTGTCCCACAAGCCATCGCTTCGATCATCACCAGCCCAAATGGTTCATCCCATCGAATCGGGAACAACAAGGCCAGAGCATTGCCTAAAAATTCGCTAAAAAAGATTAATGTCGTAAGACTTGTAATAGGATCCCAGGGGAATTATTTTCTACATAAAACCTCAAGAGGGGATCTATAACGAAAAGTGAGATTTTTTGAAAAATTATTTCTTTCGCCAAATGTTAAATTTTTGGTAAAAATCTCTCCCTCATGGGTCTTAATACAAGGGGAATTTACTTTTCAACCCATCAGCAGAGGTTTTTTTATTAGAGGGGAAATTTAAGCAGGGACTCTTAAATATCATACATGTACCTAAACAAAAAATTTTCGAAATTCGACAAAAAGATCGAACTTTAATCTAGGTTTTTCACGAAAATTGCGAACTTTTTGACCGTTTTTCGAAAAATAAAAATATCAGCAGATAGAACACAAGATTATGCACAATTTTTTTATATTTTCGGCCTAGCAAGCTTATTAATAAAAAATAAATAAATAAGTTTTTGACCACAGTTTTTGGCCTTTTTGGCCTTTTGGCGGCTTTTTAACGTCCTAGCACCGTTAATCTCTTATCCGAACAATCCAATAATTGGTTATTCGACAGTCAGAAATTTTTTTAGACATTTTAGAGGAAATATGTATAGTATATTGTCGGATTTTACGGGAGCCATAGAAATATATTCAGAGCCCATTTATTATTTTTATTTTTGCCTTTTTTGAGTCTCGCTGATTTCTCCAACAATCTCCACTAGATCCCGATGTTTGTCCAACAATGGCTTGATCACATTTTTCCACAGCTGCTTGTCAACCCCTTCATTCGTTTTTGAGGCAATTTTTAGTCGAATTCCTGCTCGAACAGCGACTATAAAAAAGAAAAATAAATTTACATATTATTTATCCGTTTCATAAAAAAATCCATGGTTAATGAGCTCTGATATCCCGCCAGGAGCAAATTTGAGTGTTATATTCCCATACTCAGAAGATGGTTATCCAGTACAAAATAAATAATGACCAGAATACTGTTAGTTTGGCCGAATTTAAAAAATTACAACATTTTGGTCATATTTTTTTCGTACTGGACCAATTAAAACTGGCTCAGATTCATTTTGTAGCCAATTTTTCATTCTATTTTTCGTTAACAAAATGGGTTTTTGAGTTGAGTTTGAGCCAAGGTATAACCCAATGTCGGATAGCAGACCTCGTACAACAACCCGTACTTTGAATAGCGGAATCAGCGCCCTTCTCCTCAATGATTCTGTTCATGTACACCAGATACGGTTGCTGTTGCTGGTCTTGTTGTGTTTTGGCTTTGAACTGGTACAAATTCGGCGGCAACCCATGGTATATGTTCGCAACATTGGGTTTCAATGATTTGTCCGACAAATGCGTCATTTGGTCATTGGAGATGGACACCAATTGCAATTTCTGTTGCAAAAAATAGCGAAATTTTTGGGGGAAATTTACCATGACATACCTGTATACCGTATTTCATCTAATAGTATAAACCGGCCCCTACCCCCTATATTAACGTTCCTAGAATTTTCTATCAGATGAAGCATGAGTATCAAATATTATCCTTGTTAGTTAGTAGCTGTTATGGGTGAAAAATTTAAAAAAAAATGAATTTTTTGGGGGGGGGGGAGTTTTTTGGGATAAAACTAAACCAATATGTATTATTCCCTAATCCAAACCTGTATTATTACAGTATAATCGAGTATAAACATTCTTTTTTAAAAAAAAACTCACCTTTTCTGACCATAAATGGGCATTAAAATATTGGTAGACCAACCAATGCAAGGTGGCAACAATCTTGTTGTGAGTTTTGGCATCTAACTTCGAGACAATTTGGTCCTAAAATAAATTTTAAAAAATTACGGGATTGACATCAAATACCTAATACTCTTTTTTCAACATATATATTCGGTGCTGGGGGTTAAAAAATCGTGACTTGGACCAGTCTGGCCAAAAAACTTTTAAAGCTTGCTAGGACCAAAAGTATAAAAAGCGAAACTAGGTATGTCGAATTTAAGGCTCTATCTTTTGGTCTTCTTAATTTTTCAAAATTCGAACAAAAAGTTCGAAATTTTCTGAAAACTAATTTTTCTAAAATTTTTTTTCGAAATTTTGGCGGATTTCGAAAAACTAAAAATATAGAAATAGATCATAAATTATAGTTCTAATAAAATAATATTTCCCATCGACGGTAGTCTTACTTCTGTGTAGTGAAAATGGATGATGTCGAATTCGGCACTGCGCAGCTTCAACTGGTCAAGTTGCCAACCTCTCATTGCTCCTTGGCGTCCAACTCTTTCTTTCCGATTCAATTTTGCCCTAAATATAAGGTGTACTACACCAAAAAAGTGTTATTAGGACCCCATGGGTCATTATTTTCAACCACATTTTGAATGTTGGAATGGGCGGTAAATGTTTGCGTGCTGATACGAAATCAAAATGAAGAGAAATTTGTATGATAATCGATGTTGACATACAATCCATCATATTTTTAAAATCTACATAATAAAATTTCACAATAACATATAAAAAAAATTTTATTTTTAAATTTTTATTTTTTAAAACCCCTGTAATGCAAGTTTATAGTCCCCAAACAGACCATTCCGTGTTGGTGACTAATTCTGCAGCGGAAGTGTTCGACTCAGGTGGTGCAAATAGTGTCACCTAATAAAATGGAAATGAGAATACGATTGTGAAAAAAATTTAATTACCCTAAAAACTGTAATAGAAGCCCCGCATTAGAAGCCGCCGATTTTTTATAATTGCGAAGCCTGAGCTTTTTCTTACGGAGCCCGGAATTTTATTTCGAACTCGGAGCCGGGCTGGACCAAGAATTAAAAATTCTAATTTTCTCAACACTGACTAATACCCTGTACCAACAGTCAGGTAAACGTAGAAAAATATGCAAACGTAATGGACTAGTAGATATTATACATTACTATCCAAATTTATTTAATAACCCCGTATTTCATATGCTCGCCTTGTGGCCTTGCCTGACCAGCTCCTCCACGAGGTAGTAGACCACTCGTTCCAGACCTCCGTACCCTTTGGGCGGTACACTTTCCACCGGTGAAGAAACTTCGGCGATTCGCAGTGATCGGCGCCGATTAGTCTCCTTATTAGAGGTAGGTACGGTAGTAGAAATTGTTGAGAGAGCAGTAGTCTGTCGGTAGAGAAGCCAACCCAGGATGATTGTGGCGGCCAACAATGCCGGCAAAAAATAGCCCTAAGGGGAAAAATATACAGTATTACCTCTATTGAGACTCTTGAGGCTATTATTTTTTCGACCCCTCTCCACCAGCAGAGAGGAACCATTGGAGAATGGAATCTCATTGGAGGGATGGGTTTTATTTTCCAATCCCGATGAAGAGAGGGTCTTATTTTTCTACCCACCATCAGAGGGTAAAATAGGGAGTTTGCTCTTATTGGAGAAAGGGCTACTAAGTAATATGGTAAGCGCTTTAGCTACTTAATGAAAAATCGGTGCTATGGTGTAAAAGGTTCAAAATGGCGATAATAGATCCCAAATTCCCAATCTGCAATCAGGTTAAAAAATAAGAACCTGCTGAGGTCCTAATTGATTTTACGGTATTAAAGCGAATTGTTTTTTTACCTTGCGCCTTAGGATCCGAATTTTATGCGGGATCCATTCTTGTATTAAATCCTTTGGAGAGTGGTCAGCTTGTGAAAGGACATTGCGATCCGAGGAATTATGTGGTAGACGCTTATAATTATTCATAACGACAGATCAAATCTATAAAAAAAATTGAATAAAAAAATTGGAACAATGTCAATTTTATTGGCCAAGGATTTTATTAATAAAATTTCAACAATTTTCCCTAAGGATCGTGTAAAACATGGAAATTTTTAACATCCATTATTTACAAATATAAGCTTAACACGAGGTTTATTTTAATTTTGTGAGATGAGTCCAAAATGACATCATATCAAAAACATATATGATTTTGAAAAATCAATTGCTTGATAAATTGTTAGATTTTATTTTAAATTTTTATTTTACATTCGGAATTGCAAAAACGAGTTGTTCAGGCATTGTCAATAATTTTTTGACGTGACTTATTAGTCTCACGTGAAACTCGTATCAAACTCGTATCAAACTCTTGTCCTCCCGGAGAAGTGCTAAATTGTAAAAAATGGAGTTTTACGAAACAATGCAAATGAATTGGGGATGAGAAAAGAATAATAAAAAGATGACAATTCAATTTTCCGAGGGTAGCGAAGGTAAAAAATTAAAAAATAAAACACAATGGGCCACGAGACTCACAATCAGGGGGGAAGAAGGCTGAACAGCGCCATAATTTTCACGGGGATACTAAATTCCGCTGGTAATGGTAAGGGAGAGAAGGCAAAGATTTCTGGCCAAAAATCCTTTTGGCCATAATTTTTTTGTAATGGACCAATCTATGTGCTAATAAGCTACCGTATTTCCTGTATTAAGTCCCCTTCCTGTAATAGACCACCCCCTAAAGAGGGGTTGAAAAAAAGACCCATGGGACCTAATACAAGAAATAAGGTATTTGAAGCTAATTTCTGGTTTTTTTGAAAACAAAAATTTCTCTAAATTCTGTTCGACTCGAATAATATGTAGTAATGATAAAAGCTAAATTTACTTTTATTAAACTTAAACAATGATGTGCTCTTTTATATTTTATAAATATGGCTCTGAAATTTGCTACTTTGGTGATGTATAAGGGAATAGAAAATTTGTTTACAATCCTTTTCAAACAAAAATGTCATTGCTCCGTTTTTTATTCAATTTTTTTTATAGATTCATGACCTATAGTAATGAATAATTATATGCGTCTAGCACAAAGCTCGTCGGATCGAGATGCCCTTCTTTCAGAGGATGACCACTCTCCAAGGGATTTTACGCAAGAATGGATCCCGTACAAAATTCGGATCTTAAAGCGCAAGGTAAAAAAGTACCGTATAACCGTAATAAACGTTTGCTTTAGATACCGTAAAACACTAATAGGACCTATAGGGTCTTATTTTTAATCTCTTTGCAGAGTGGGGTCTAGTATTAGAGGGGTGAGGGTGACTTATGGGGTGAGGCTATGCTGACTTGTGTGAAAATCACCCGCCTACAGGTACGGGTCATACCTTTCGCTCCGATCCGTATCTTTCGGGTGATTCTATCACATAAGGTCCTCTTATTTGGCGGAAGCCTTAGAGATGTGAGGCCTTACTTTAGTAAAATAAAATATTCATTCCTAACAAGTGGCTTTGGAGGTTTTTAGGATTTTTTTACCTTACTATTAGCTTATCTTTTACCCCTTAGGGCTATTTGTTGTTGGCATTTCTCGCCATAATCCTCCTTGGTGGTTGGCTTGTTTATCGACATACTGCTACAACAACAAAACAAACAAAACTAGAGGATACCACCACCATCATCATCACCACCACGATCAAGGAGGTATGATGCAGAGTAATGACTGGACTTTGATTTCGACATTCCCGATAAATCTTGAATCTCTAACAAGCTCAAAAATGCTCTGTAGTTTCGCTACATTCCGATGTGTGGCGGGCCGGTGTGTGACGAAGCTCATCAAACCTAAAACTTTTTTTCTGAACCATTTTAGACCAAAAGCATAAAAGACAAAAAATGTGCAGAATTTTATGCTCTATTTTTTGGTATTTTTAATTTTTTGAAGTTCTCTGAAAATTTTTGAAATTTCTTTCCACTTAAAAACACGATTTTCCCTTTAAAAGTATGATTTTTTTTCGAAAATTTCAAGGGTTTCTAAGGAAATTCAACAAATCAAAGATGGCAGCGTGGTGTAGTGGTCTATCACACAAGACACAAATCCTGGGACGTGGGTTCGAATCCCACCGCTGTGTAGGTCATATACTCATGACGTGCGCGGCTTGTTATACCGCACAACTCCAGCCATTAGCCAAGCGGTGATGCGAAGCAAATGGCGTTAAAGGAAGTACACTCACTAACAAGGATATCAACGACAACAGACCCCCTTCCCTCCATGTAAGTGAGCCCGTGAAACGGCCCCTTTGGTTGTAACACCTGTGGCAACCAGGGCTGGGCGAAACTCGGGAACTTCACGAAACATGAAACACGAAACGAAACAAAAATTTTTATGAAACTTGAAACTAGGGTTGTACGGAACCGGGACTTTTTGCAAAAACCGGGACCGGGACTGACCGGGACCAGGAAAACCGAGACCGGGACCGGGACCAGATTTTTAACCGGGACCGAGACCGGGACCGGGACTGACCGGGACCAGCCTTTTTCAAAAAATTTTATTAAAAAATTTTCAAGATTTTTTTAAACAAAAAAATCTTTTTAAAAATGTACTGAAAATTATGCACAATTATTTAAACTGGTTGATAATATTGTAAAAATTTATCGAAATTATCAAATTTTTTCGCCTATCACTAGAATTTCTTGCTTTTTTGTAAGATTTTTTATATTTCTAAAAAATTTTCCTTGCCCAAGCCTCGTCCATTCTTTCTTTTTTTCTTCATTCCCTTATATAACTTATGAAAATTTTAAATTTTTGGATTTTAAAAGCCAATTTCAGAAGTTTAAAAATCAATTTTTTCTCAGAGTTCTTTAATAAATTCTACAAAATCATACTTGAAAAAATCAGGAAAAAATCTATCACCCTATGAAGAACTATTTTAAGAAAAATCCATGCCCTATGAAGATCGGTGAAATTTTATGAAGTATCCAAACCCAAGGAATTTTTTATTCGACCTTGAAAATTTTCAAAATTTTTTTGAAAATCCTAGGCCTTAGGTTTATTTTTTTTGAAAAATTCCACCTTTTTAGTTCAGAAAATATGCACTTTTTCTAATTTTCTTTTCCCATTTAAAAAATTTCAACAAAAAATTTGTTTAGAGGAACGGGGAATTGCTAGAAAGAATATAAGTGGACGACAGGATACATAAAAGTTTCGTAGTAAGAAAATAAATTTGATAGATAAATGGAGGAGTGGGAAAATTTTGCATTTTAGGACGAAAAAAATTTTTTTTGGGGAAATTTCACCATTAAATAAATACATTAGTAGTCGAAAAATAGTCGAAAAAATTTCAATTTTTCTTCAAAACCCAAATCAACCCAAAAAATTTCAAAATTTCGCCAAAAATGTCATTCTTAGGGGTGCATTTTCAGTCCCGGTTAGTCCCGGTCTCGAAAACCGGAACCGGGAAATCCCGGTTTTTAAAAACCGGAACCGGAACCGGGACTCTGGCCCCGGGGTGACCGGGAGTCCCGGACCGGTCCCGGTCTCGGTCCCGGTTCCGTACAACCCTACTTGAAACACGAAACTCGAAACAAAAAAATCACGAAATTTCATGAAACATGAAACGAAACACGAAACTTTGAAAAAAAATTTGAAAATTTTTTTTCGTTTTAAAAAATCATATGATCAAAAAATCCATTATGATTAATTTTGAAGAATGTTTTTGCATTTTTTCTTGAGAAATTTGGCAGTTTTGCTTTTGGAAAATTTTTATATTTTGATGAGAGGCGCCGGCGTCCCGATAGGGGCCGCCGGAGAAAATTTTTGGAAAATTTGGACCCTTTTATAAGAAATTTGATTATTTTTGAGCTGCTTATCAAGTAATTTTGTTGTATTAAGTTTCCGATAACCCAGTAGGGACAGCCGGGAAAAATTTTTGAAAATTTTTTGGAGAAAATTCCACCGAATTTTAAGAGGTGTCTGCGGCCCGGTTAGATGCCGCCGGAGAAATTTTGGGAAATTAGTTTTTTTCTTAAGAAAATTGATCATTTTCAGATTTAAGAAAATTTTTTACATCTTCTAGAAAACACCAGAAAATTTCTTGGAGATGTTTTGTGAGTGGGGACATTCTGTGGAGGACCCACTGGGCGCCAATAACCTGTGCATTTAAGACAGGGAGTGGAATACAGTGAAATAGTGAAGATAACGGATTGTTAGAGAAAAAATAGCGCGGAAGGACTGGAGCTGAGGTCAAATTATTTCATGTAATCGTGTCGATAAAAAATATTTAAGTCAGACCGTCGAAAAATATTTAAGTCAGACATCCCATTCTTAGGGGTGCATTTTGCCAGCTATAAAACCCAATCCTTAAGGGTGTATTTTCGCGAAATTTCGGGCATTTTTCACGAAACATGAAACTCAAAACAAAAAAAATCGCGAAATTTCATGAAACATGAAACACGAAATTTCGCCCAGCCCTGGTGGCAACCCCAGCAATGGGGGAATACCGCCTGGGTAGCGGGACGCGAAACCGGTGATCCGTATACATCAAAAAAATATATATAGGTATATATCGAAAGATAGAGCATAAAATTCTGCATATTTTTGCCTTTTAAACTTTGGTCCAAAAAAAGTTTTAGGTTTGATGAGCTTCGCCACACACCGTCCTGTTCCGTAAAGTTTCGAGATCAATCGCAATATTTCGAGATTTTTCGACAATCTCGTATCGAGATTCTCGGAAAAGGGGGCCAAAAAATAATAACAATAATAAACTTGAAAGTTAAATGTGAAGGACAAGTATAAATAAAAAAAATTAATAATGATAAAAAATTTTTAAGGCCACGTCCGAAGATATGAGCAACCAAGAAGCCAACAAGGGCAAGCCAGAACACAAGTCAGCTGCAGAAGATAAGGGAAAGTTTGATCGGGTCAATGATACTTAAGAGAAAAGATTCAGATATTGATGCGACCGACTTTTGAGCTCAATTATTATAATATCTTGGCCCCAACGCAACCCAGAAAAAACCATTTTGTTTTCAGAAAATAGAGCAAAAAATGAATAGAAAAAACTAAACTACAAAATGCGACTAATAAATCCGTTCGATTTGGTCAATTTTGAATAAAAAAATTAGGACAAAATATTACTATGATTTTGGCCGAAAATTTTATTTTTTACAAAATTTTTTTTGTTGGACCAATTCAAAAGAGCTTAGCCTTAGCTTTATTTTTGGCAAAAAATTGTTTCATTAAGTAGGGTTTGAACCAGAGGTGGTATCGAAAATTTTCAGAAAAAAGGACATCAAGAGCAAAAATAAAGGACATTTTTAAAATGAAAAATTTGAAGTAATAATCAATTTTATGCAGCATTTTTCCATATACAAAAAACGATTTTTCTTCAAAAAATCTCAAAAAATTATCATTTATTTAAAGAAAATAAGGTCTAATTTTCAAAAATTCTCCGGCGGCCCCTATCGGGACCGCCGACACGGCAATCTTCTTACAAGGGAACATCCCGAGGTGCCAGTATTCAGATCGAAATTTAACCCATCCTATCTTATAGATAGGGCTTCAAAACATGGATAAAAAATCGCAAAATATGGCCATAAAATATGGACAAAAAATCGCCGAATATGGACGAAAATACGAAATTTTCTCCAAATATGGACAAAAATATGGAAAATATGGATAAAAATTGGCGAAATTTTGGCAGAAAAAATGAAAATTTTTCTTCCAAAAATCATTTTTAATATTTTAAAAATGAATTTACGGAGGAAAAAAATAGTTTAATTTCATATTCCTTTTCTGAAAATTAACTGAAAATTTTTTCCGAGAATATTTTTGTAAAAATTTTTTCCCAAATTTTTTTCCCAAAAAATCATAAATTTTCGGATTTTATTGCATTTTTGTTTAAGAACTTTCTTAAAAATGGCGAAATATGGACGAAAATATGGAATATGGACAAAAAGTCCGAAATATGGAAAAATATGGAAAATATGGATCCTAAAATGGAAGCTAGAAGGTTCAAATCAAGTGGAAAACGTGTTTTACGTGGTTTCCAGGCCGTTCTGGGTGCGCAGAAAAAATATGGATTTCCATATGTTTTGAAGCCCTACTTATAGAGCACCCTCACAAAGCATCGTATATTTTTGGCTTTTTTGGCCTGCACAGATAGTGAAGTGGTGAAAAGTCGGTTTAAAGCTCAAGCATCCATACGGTTCATCCACGTGGGTTATCCGTCATTCGTCGGTGGAAAATTTTAAGTAAAAAAAGTCATTATCCTTTTAACTTATTTTTTTATTTCCTTCATATAAAACAGAGAGAAAATTCATTGCTTAAATAATTATGCACGATTTATAAAAAATAAATGGGAAAAACATAAACACCATGATGATTAATCCAAAACAGTGGATAGTGCGATCAGTATTAGTATTGGTTTTATTTTCTTCTCATAACCAAAATATGGAGCCGTTATTATCTGATCTAAAAATACTAATTGATCGACATAAATATACAAATGATTTGGAAGTCATTAAACTGATCAATAAAATTGAATCAATGCCCTATGAAGGCTATGAATTCTTGGACTTCAATTCTGAAGACGAAGATGCTTATGAGGAATTTTCGGCACCTAGTGAAGATTTGTATCATGATCCAACAATATCTAAATATCCTTTCGAACAAATGAAAGAAATTTGTGATATTCTTGCCAAGGGGACGACCTATAAACAAATAAAAAAATGACTACTCCTTTACAAGCCTTTTGGTTTGTTAATACTTTTATTCCACAGGTACCTAGAAGTACCTTATTCATACTTGACAGCTGGTCGGGATATAAACAAATAATTGATTCCAACACTGTTAAGAATCATTTAAGAATTCTTGTCATCCCAGAACACACAACTTCGAAAGTCCAACCTCTAGACAATTTTTTTAACCGCCAATTTAAATTGTTTCTGCGCATTATTCATGAACGAGTCCGTAAAGATTACCCGAATTTTAATTTGTCAAAACGCCATAATATCGCTCGAGTACTTAATGAGATTCATTTTAAATTTTCCGCTCCTATCTTTAATTCAGTTGTTAAATATTCATTTAAATCCGCTGGATTTTTGGATGTCGATTTACCATATTTTGATACACCTCCTCAATTTTGTTTCAAAAAATGCAATCCACAACAATTTTGCATGATTTGTGATGAACCACCATTTATTAAATGTGCTTGGTGTTCCTCTAATTTGTGCTTTAATCACTTTCTGAATGTACCACACCGATGTAATTGGCTTTTTTGGTGTTCATTTTTATGTGAATTTTGAATAAATATTTTGATCATAAAATTCACTACATATATATTTTTATTTTTCTAAATTTTAAAAATGTTTTTACATGAATGACGGATAACCCACGTGGATGAACCGTGTGGATGCTTGAGCTTTAAAACCGACTTTTCACCACTTCACTATCTGTGCGGGCCAAAAAAGCCAAAAATATACGATGCTTTGTGAGGGTGCTCTATAAGATAGGATGGGTTAAATTTCGATCTGAATACTGGCACCTCGGGATGTTCCCTTGTTAGTGAATTTTCATCAAAAATTCAATCAACCAATTTTCTTAAGAAATTGAATTCTTGGTGATCGAAACCGTTGGAAAAAAATCCTTTCTGTTGAAAAATATCATTGATTTGAATAAAAATTGATTTTTTCAAATTTGTTATAAGTGAAAAATATACGTTTTTGAAGTATACTTATTTTTGACCTCAAAATCTTAGATTTCAACCCTGGTGTACTTATTTGGGAATCTCGGGAGTTGCCAGCCCTGATTTACAATAATGCGTAATTTCACTTTTTTTCTTCATAAGTATTCGAAAAAACCAATGTTTGGTGTGCTAGCGGTCCTGACAGTGGCTGTCGGAGAAAATTTGAAAAATTTAATCTTTTTCCTTAGGAAAATTTGTCATTTTTTAAGACATTTTTTTTGAAGAAAATCCATTCTGCGGGATGCCGGCGGTCCCGACAGGGGCCGCCGGAGAAAATTTTTTGAAAAATTTGGTCCTTTTTCTTAGGGAAATTGGTCATTTTTTGAATAAAATTTTTCTAAATCCAAAATTAAAGGACAAAAGGACACCCTTGATCTGAAAAAAGGACAATCCTTTTAAAAAAGGACATTAAATTTTCCAAAGGACAGGACCCCCTCAAAAAAGGACAATCCTTTAAAAAAAGGACAGATACCACCTCTGGTTTGAACCGTTTTCTTACAAAAATCCTCAAATGTCGGGTCCCCAAAAGCCCTGTAGAGAAGCGATTTTATTCTAGGGTTTTGACTTTTGTATGTAGATGACCTTTTTCAGAAATTCGAAATTCGCTTCAAAAATAAGCATCTTCCGATCCAAATGAACTTTTCGCGTCCATGTGCACCTGAAACAAAGTTGCTGATTTTGACATTGTCGAGCCGGAAAGGATTTGAGGAACGCCGTGGCATTCGGCAAACATGGATCAAGGATGCGGTGAGAAGGGGGCTAGCAAGTGGCATTTTTTTAAGATCCTAGCACCGGACACGGGAGTCCCGGACAATTGGGCACCGAAAAAAAACATAAATTTTTTCTATGTTTTTAACTTAAATTTCTCAGACTGGCACCGTCAGTGCTGTTACTGTCCTTAATTTTTAGGACGCCGACTTAGAAGATAAGGTGGACTTAAAAAATTCAGACGTGACGGCGCCAGTCTGAACAGAATGTTGAAAAAGTTGGGAAAATTTTCATAATTTTTTGGTGCCTGATTTTTCAATGCCCAATTGTCAACTTTTTTTAATTGGTGCCCAATTACCCTTTTTTCCTTGATGCCAAATTGTCCGGTTACCGCACATGGATGGATATCCGTGGATATCCGCGGATTTTTCTTTTTCACTAATACAATTTCCGAGAGCCCAGAAAATCGGAAAAATTATTATTTTCTAAATTCTACAGCTCCCTCATCAAAGTCATCGCTTTTTGATTGCGGATCGGTCGCCGGACGGAGGCGAGCCTCCGGCGGTGCAACAGCAATTGGACACGGAACAATCACAGCACGGGGATTTGGTGTTGCTGCACGGAATGGCCGACGTGTACTTAAATTTGAATATTAAGGTTAAAATTTCAAAAAAAAATCCCCATCATAAATTAGAGTTCAAAATATGAAAAAACCAGTACCATTAATCGGGGTATACAGTATATAATAGCAATCTATATATGAAAATACAGAGTAAGGTACTGTACTTATTTGTTCGGCAATGTTTCGACACGGATGGCGCAGAAGCCGGTAGACAAGTATATATAGCGATCCTTTTTGAACTGTTTCTTATTAGTATATCCTCCATTTGAAAAAAATAATTATACCACAATTTGGTTCTAAATGGGTAAACACCCTATTAGTACCCCCGGATGTCTTATTTTTCTACCCCTCAGTGGGGTCTCCTAATGCTTAGGAGACTTAATAAAGTTCATAAGATCATATAAGCTCTTTTATTCCTGGCAACGATTACTAATCATTAATTTGAAAAAAAAATTATTCAACAACATTATACCAAATGGGAAAATACCGTATGAACACAATTAGGACACTGGGGCTCTTATTTATCACCCCCTCTACAGAGGGGAGTCTATTGAAGCGGGGTTCCTAATGGGAAGGGGACTTATTTAATATACTCCATACCCTATCTATCCTCCAATAAAATTAATATTTATTAGTATATGCTCTTTAATTCCTCCGAGCAGATTAATATTCAATCACGCTTTAAAAATTGCTAATAAGTATAAGAAATGAATGAAGGGTATTGGGGGGAAGGGTATCATTCCTTATAGCAACAAATTAAAAAAAATAAAAATAAATAAATCAATCACGCTTTTCCATACGAGTTTAAAAGAGAGGGGGAGAATATTGGAGGAGGGGAAAGTACTTAATTCCAACTTTCCACCGGAAGAGTGGATTATGCACCTTAAGTGAATGTACAGACATGTGTGTACCGAAATGAATATACCGTAATGATGCATCCTTCGCTAGAACAAAATCTGCTGATCGGATCCATGAATTGCCCCAGAAAGCTGATTTTTCTCCCAACTCACTCAGTTATACGGTGGTTTTCTATGGCAACAAGCCTACTGTGAGCAGGCTGAATGGGTGTTGAAGGCGGATGACGACATGGTGGTGCATTTGGGCCGCCTGGACTATTGGATTGAGCACAAATTCGCCGGGATTGCCAGGGACCACAACGGGCTGGCCTATTTTGGACTGATGATGCGGACCAGGCCAAACCGCGATAACAACAGCATATGGTCGGTTGGAGGGATTTTGTGCCTCATTAATAATAGCTTTCCCTTTAAGTACTGTAAAATTTAATTAGAACCCCATGGTGTCCTAATATTAAAAGCCCCCTCCATTAGGGCCCATCAACATCAGAAAGTGACGTCAGATGACCAAATGACGCTTTATGCCAAAATGGATGTCAAAATCGGATTCAGAGTTAAAAATTATTATAAAGAAGTTTGTTTAGATGATTTAATAGGAAAAAATAAATTTTGAAAAATGGGGACGTAATAAGTACCAATATATAAGTACCAGAACTCCGGTGATCCTAGTGGAGGGGATTTATTTTTTCAACATCTCAATTGAAGGGGACTCCTATTGTGAGGGGCGAGCTAACTGTCTACTTTCTATTAATTAATTAATTAAACCAATTAATTAATTGATTAAGGTACATTCCGAAAGATTGGTGGCCAGAAGACACGTACCCGTATTTCATGGGCGGGCATACGCGACTGACCACTTCCAAGGCTGTCGGGGCCATTCTGGCCCAAAGTGACCAGGCTTATCTGATTCAACCGGAAGACGTGTTGTATTCGGGTATTTTGGCGGATCGGGCCAACGTCACCAAGTCGGATCAGAAACAGCACTTCCCAATGGGCACGGTAAGCGTCCAACCTTGGAACACATATTTTAGCGTCCATTTCAATGCCAATAAGGTTCTAAAAAACGAAAAGTCAAAACAAAAATTTTTTTTAGAACTTTTTAGACTAAAAGTATATGTAGTAGGCAAAGATGTGCAGAATTTTATGCTTGTCTTTAGTTTTAAAATTCGAACAAAAAATCGAAATTTTGGAGAAAACCCCGTACTTTTCTATATTTTCGTAAAATTCGAACTTTTTGTTCGAATTTCGAAAAACTAAAAAAGACTAGTGAATAGAACATAATCCGCACAATTAGCTTTTTTCGGTTCTAACAAGCTCTAAAAAAGTTTTTGTTTTGTATGTGGCTTTTTTAACGTCCAGGTACCGAAAATTTCAGTCCCTGCCTGGGTAACGTCATATTCCACCGGGTATCAACCCAAATTTAAATTATTTCAATTGGTCCAAGCAGATTTTTATTTATTTATTTTTTAATTTTCATCTCCATTACATAGGATGGAAGCAAATGCGAAGATGGTGTGCCGACAGGTGTCACTGCGCATGTTGGTTCTACTTCTAAACATGAGAAAAAAGTGCAGGAATATGAACAGTTTTACGGGCAACTGAAAGCATTGCAATGTCCTTCTGATGTGGCCAATAAGAAAAATGATGCTAAAAACCGGAAAAAATGAATTGTCATATACTGTATCATACCTCGACAAGGGAGACGGGGTCAGACCCCCACTTCCTATTNCCCCCCCCCCCCCCCCAACCTTCGAGCCGACCCCCTTGCCTAGGTATGTAACGTATACCCTGTATACGTAGAGTCGCTATTCATAAGCAAATACTTTTTTTCATTTTATACACTTTAAGATATTAAAAATATTGATATTTTAGCTGTTATTTTGGCCATTGCTATTGTTAAGTCATATTTGGCAGAAAATAGGCAAACGCCATATTTAACACATATTTGGATTGGCGTTAGACCATGTACCGGAGTAGCTTATTGTTTAAAAATTCCATGGCATTTCTCCATATATGATATAGGGGGAACTTATATTAGAGGGAGGCCTTATATTAGAGGAATTCTTTGTTTTTAAACCCGGAAGGCCCGGTGGGGGACTTCATCCATGGGCGGAGGAGGCTTGCTAGGTCAACAAAAAGCAAATTGATACAGAATTTTATGCTCCAGCCTTTGGTCCTTTTAGTTTTTCGAATTTCCGACCAAAAGGTCCTTTCGCGAGAATTTCGGACATTCCGTTAGAATTTCCAAAAACTAAAAATACCAGGAGATAGAGCATAAAATTCTGCATAGCTTTGGTTGGAACTGTTTGTCAAGCAATCATCAAAAAAAAGTTTTTGAAGGATGTAATTAGCTTTGGTTTATTTTTTATTTACTCCCATTTTGATATTTTTAAATAATTACCCATTAGCACCCATTTATCGAGTAAAAATATCTTCTAATCTAATAAATTATATTTTAATCAATATTTTTGGCGCATAAAACTATTGCCTTTTTCATCACTTTTGAAATTTTCGCTGAACTAAAAAAAGTTATAACTTTAAAGCTCTTCTTTAAAATTGATGTTTTTTTTCAAATTTTATTACTTTAATATTCCTTTAAATCTAAAAAAACGAGACTCTTCTTCGTTGTTGTTCATTTCAAAAACTACCTATATAAAATTGTAATTTCAATTTATTGTTTAAAAAATTCTATAGCATTTCTTTTTATAGGATATAGGGGGTCCTTATATCAGTATTTTTAAGCCTATGTCGAAAGGGACCTTATATTAGAGGGGGGGGGCTTATATTTTAGAGAGAGGTATTAGAGGGGCCTTTTATTAGTCTTTATATTAGAAGGGGCCTTATATTAGAGAATTTATGGTTTCCAATGATAAGGATTTTTTGTCAATTAAAATGATATGAAAATTGATCAAAATAACAAAGTGAACATCGATCCTCGTGACACCATCATTATCATGCCCGGGTTTTGCTGGGCAATATTATTGTGTGCTTGAAATGTGTGGCCGCTTGCTCTGGATCCGAATAACGCATGTACCGAAACTCATCTCCAATCAATACACCCGTGAAAGCTTAATAGCAGAAAAAAAATTGAAAAAAATCTCAAAAATTTCACCAATTTCGCGTTTAAAATCCTCCTGTTTGATCAGCGAGAATCGAATTTTGTACAGAGCTGGGCCGAGCATTTGGCGCCGATTTTTCCTCAAGATTTCCAGCCCATTTTGCCGACATTGCTCGTCTGCCCAGCGAAGTGCCTAATCGATAAAAAAATCAATAAAATCAATAGATTATCAATTATCGATAAAAAAAAATCAATAAAATCGATAATTTATCGATTAATCGATTACAGCTCTCCACAGTGCCATTTCCCCTCCTTTCCATGGCTTCCTGTACAACATGAGTCGGTCGCGTCCGAGTAGTTCGCCCAACATTTCCTGATCAATCCCCAAAAATTCTTCACTCTCGATCAAATCGTAAACATTCTGATCGATGAATCGCCAACAACGATTTATAAGGGGCTGAATTTTTCAAGAAAATGACGAATTATTGGATGTTTTTGTACCTCAATTCCAAAAAATCGAACAACCGCCAAAATGTACAGAACATTGTCGATGTCCAATTGCATTAAATCCGTACACACTTGAAACACACTCGCAATGTTGTATTTTTGGGCTAAAAATATTTCCAATTTTCGAATAAAAGGATACGCAAAAAATCTTGTAATATTCATGAAGATCTCTCAGTTTTTGGGTCGAAAAAATTTATGGAGCTTGAATTTGGATAATGTAGTAACCCGAATCTGACGTCCGTTTTGGCTCCTATGAGGCGAGCTGTGAAGATGATGTCTAGAGAATCCAAAAAAGGCACTAAAAATGGTCAAAAGTGCGAAAAAAGCCACGAAAAAATGACAAAAACGGCGTCGAAAAAGGAACGAAAAATAGCAAAAAAATATAGAAAATTCAAAATTAATTGCATTCCCACCAATTCCGCCGAAACTATAATCCTTTTTTGAAGTAAAATTGTGCAGAATTTTATGATCTTTTTTTGGGCTTTTTAATTTTTCGAAATTCCCTGAATCTTCTACCTTCTTGTTTTCATGTCGAAAAATGGTCTGTAAGCAGATCAACTCGATTTAAGAAAAAATGAAAACTACCTAGAAAAGTGTCGAAAACGAAGGAAAAATAAAATTGGTATCAGACATAGGTAATCAAATGTGGGGAACATGATCCGCATATTCAAAATCGATCAACCCTGATTTTCAGCGTGTTTCGGCACAATGTTCGAATTTTGTACCTTGTCTTAAAAATCGAGTTTTCTCATTAACATATGGACTTGTGATACTTCATTTTACTGAGCTCGATGAGCTCTATCGATTGGTATATAAAGAAATTTTTTCTTTTTTGCTTTTTCCAAAAAATTGATTTTTTAAATTTAATGATCATTAAATACATTATAGTCTGATTACCTTTGCTGTATTCTTTATGAAAGTCATGAAAGATTATTTTTTAAATAATAGAAAATGTTCTTCACATTTGATACTTAATGCTCATTAGCGAATTTCGTTTTCCCCTTCCTTAAAAGAATTAATTTAGTAACACGTCGCCCAGCGGTGGCGTGCCGGTCTGGCCGTCGGGAGTAGCCCATTGGGGATTAGGAATTCGGGAAGAGTACAGGGGGTCCAAGGGTCCCCGGGAGATGGGCTCTGGGGTTGATCAGGCCCCAGCCTCCGATCCCCCGGTCCCCATCCGATGAGTCATAGAATAAGCTCTTTATCTCGGGATCGGATGGATGAATGACCAAGATACAGCGATGAACAAGCCTTTTAAGGCGATCGAGTGTGGGAACGGAGGATGAGAAAGATCAGAGTACAGCGGAAATGGTGAATAATAGAGATGAGAGGGGACCTGGGAAACTCTCAGCCTTACATCTCCCTTCCCCCTTTAGACCGTCCCTGGTCTATAAACCAAAATTTCTAAAATTCGTCAATTTCTCTAACCCACGGAAACACACTAAAAAGAACCTAAACAACTTTTTTCTCTCTCTTTTTCTCTCTGGGCTATTTATGCCAAAGCCAGCCCCACCACTCAAACAGGATCGTCCCTGATCCTAACCAGCCCAACACCATCGCCGAAGCGCACGGGCAAATTGCCGGGGAAATCGCCGAAGCACCCCTTCAGGCCATCAATCTCACTACTCTACCAAAAATGCCGAGGCAAAGTTAGCTCAGTCTAGTGCGTTTCCGTGAGAAAACAAAACCCCATCAAATCAGCCTAAGCTAAACCCATTGTTAAAGAACTTAGTCACTCTACAAAAATAAGAGCTCAAATCCAGGTCCCAAAACAGAAATGAGTGAAGAAAGAGGAAAGGACAAAGTGGAATGGAATGGTAGGGAATGGAAGGTACATCAGCAGCCAACAGATCATCATCCGAGGTGGTACATCCGCAGGAACATATGGGTGTCGAAGCAGCCACACAGCAAAGACACATCACACCACAGCCAGAACAGTGCCGAAGCAGGAACACACGAGATCGCCGAGTCAGACAACAGGGCGTACAGAGCGGGAAAGGACATGTTGCTGAGCCAGTGCAGAGATGGTTGCCGAAGCTGTGTTGAGAATGGACACCAGTGCAGATGGAAAAGGCAGGGCACAGAAATGGGCAACAGTGCACACCGCCCAACACGTAGTCGGTCACCAGCACAACAGAAAGCGGCCGAAGCACATGGTCATCTGAAAATGGGAAAGGGATGTTAGGACTAGTTTGTTCATTGAAAAATTGAAAAGTGCAAACCAACAACCTTACCACCATTGGAACAGGTGGAGATGAGACTGGGCCAGAAGAGAAGGATGGGAGAAGGATGGTGATGGAGGGGAGGAATGAACAACGCCAAGAGATAGAGGATGTAGGCCAAGCCGAAGAAAAGGGAGGATGAACGAGACAGGTAGAGCTCTCCAAAACAATGCCGAAGCCCCATGCGACGGCACACAACTCGTCCCTCAGCGCAATCCGGAATACCAGCCAAGGCCGGTACTCGCGCGGCTGATCACCGCATCCGCCTCCTCGTCCAACTCCTCCTCCGAGGGCGGCGCCATCACTGCCCGCGCGACAGTGTTCACGCGGATGTCTCCACCTCTCCCAACAGAACGCCCCACCGGCACCACTGACGCCGAGGCTGACGCCGAGGCGTATAACACTCAACCGGCAACATTGCCATTGCCACGTCGACCACCATTCCCAGGTAAAAACGGCCGAAGCCAGTGTCTCCAACCACGTCCTCCTTCCGGAACCGAACTTCGCGATGCCCCTCCACGAGCTCAACATCCATTGCACAAACGGCGCCGTCACGCCCTCGCCTGCTGAACCCACGCACCACGGCCCTCTCAATCCACTCCTCCGGGCTGCTCACTCTCACCACATCTCTGGTCCTCCACACGCTGTTCCAGCGCTCAGTGTCCACCGCCCAGTCGCCGAAGCGATCATCCCGCCAAATGCGGCACAGAGACCGCACTCTCACCACATCGCCGAGGCGAAACCGATCCAAACTCTCGCACAGCCGCACCAGCTCCGGCAATCGGTGCGGGTATCCAGGAGCACCACCGACGCGAAGAGGTGGCAACATCGCCACTATCGGTGCCGAATCCTGCTGCGCCACAAGATATTCCACCTCAGGAACTGTCGCCGTTTGCCCCGGAGCTATGTAAGGCAATGCTGCCGCCATTTCTTCAACAATGCCGAAGCGTAGAGCAAGACGATGCTAAACCGACAGATTAGAACCCAAATTGCCGAAGAGAAAAGCACATTAAACACCGAAGGTGCGGCAAAGATAAACAATTCAAACTTGAGGATCCAGCGACTCAACAATAGGACTTTTTTCCATCTGTTCTACACCCCCTGAAAACGCAGCCACCATCCAAGCAACCATCCAACAAGACAACGTAAGACAACAGAAACTGCCGAAGCACCGAAAGAACCCCATTTCACAGCCATCATCCTACAGATGTCGAATAGGCCCACTCATCACCGCATCTCCTTTCTTAATGTACTGCCAGTTGGCTATTTTCGCTTCAGAAACCCTTCTCAGCCATAATTTAGTGTTTTGCGATTTTCCTGGCGCCAGCTGATGATAAACTACGACCTTCTTCTGCCGAGGCATGAAACGCACGTCACCGAAGAGCTCAAAGAAGTCCAATCCCATCACTCCATCAAAATTATCTGCCAAAGTCAGTCACATCATCCGCCACAAGTACTCTCAGCTCACGCTCCACAGCGCCAAAGTCGACATCGACCACCATTTCCCCTATAACATCCACCAACCCGCCTAGGCAAGAAATCTCCAGCTGCTTCATCCATTTTTCACGCTGCCAAGGCAGCTTCATTTCCTTAGCCTTCTTGACAAAAATGACGGAGAGCGGCACGGAGGTCGCCAGAATCAACTTCGCAGGACGCCCATTCAGACCAACCGCAGTCCACGGAGGATCAAAATCTGGCCACAGCGAATCTCGATTAGCCAACTTGATGAACAATGGTAGATCCCTCTCAGAAGACCCCACATCAACCGAAAGAACAGATGAACTAATTCCTGCCGAAGCCGATCTCCCAGCTGCCGAAGCCAACCGATCCGGACAATTCCAATCCAAATGTCCCACTACCCCGCACCTAAAACAAAATCCCCTACTAATTGCCTCATCAAATATTGGACAAGATGGCAACCACGACAAGCACGGCAAGTCGGACGAGCAGTGTAACCTTTACTGGCGCCAAAGGTGAGATTAAAACCTTCATGCTCAAGACTTCGCTGCCGATTTCCGAAGACCAACTCCACCAAGGCACCACTTTCTCTTCCTCCCTCATCCATCAGCCGCTGCCATTCTGCATTTTCTCCGCGCGGCACCAATCTCACAATGTCTTGATACAGATCAAACACATTAGACCAAACTTTCCACCCATTACCATCCCCAAGATCACAATTCACCAATGACATCGCAAACAACAAAGGCAACAGACTCAAAACTAACGAGCGAAAACTACCAGAGAACGCCGAAGCAGTAGACGACAAAACAGCCAAAGACGCCGAAACTGCTTCGTCACGCAACACTGCCGAAGCCAAGGGAACGTAGCCACACGTCAACCACAAAATCTTAAAAAACTAAATAAGATGGGAAAAAAATTGGTTTGAGTCCAGAATAATCTAATTATATAACAGAAATCCCAAAAATCAGCTCCAATTTGAAAATCAGTTGCCCAATAAATCCCCATGATTTACGAAAGAGAGAAGAGGAGAAAAAATAAATCCTAAATTTAAAAAGGGAGAAAAGAGAGAGAAAAACAACCCATCCTACATAAATAGCACACAATTGGCTTTCCAAAAACATAGCGGCCCATTAGCTACAAAAGGAATTTGTGTAAACAGACTTTTTTTTTGTTAGGGCCTAGGCCAATAAAGAACCCCCACTAAACTAAAAATTTGGCCAATCCAAAAGCAAAGGAAGTCAAAATAATCAAAAATCTAAAAACATAAAATCTGAAGAACATTTAGACCAAAAATCCGACTCAATTTTTGCCAAAAACAAAATAAAATTCATGCATAAAAAGTGTCCTTCATAACAACGCTACCGCAGCAAAAATCTAACCCACGTAAAACATATCTAAATCCTAGTCTCAGCTTACTGGGACATGAATAAAAAAAATCTTCGGCTTTTAAATAGCACTGGTTTATATTTTTCCTACTAGGCCATTATTAATTATCTAAAGTCGAGTTCAAACAGAACCCTTTTTAAACATCTTTCTGCTTGGTAAAAAAACCCCGCAACAACTTTTATTCTCATAAATGCCTAGGCAAAAACCAAATATATTTAAAATTACTACCGAACCTAAATTGAAAAACCCTAACACGAATATCGAAATCAATCTCGAACAAAAACCATGGTTCCGATTACACTCACTGAATTAAAGCACCCCCTAACCAGCTAAAGTAAAATAACACAATATATTTGAAAAAAAATGCTCAAAGCATTCGAGATTATAAGTCCACACTGAAAACCAAATTTTATTAAATACAAAAGAAAATTTTTGAAAAACGGCCTAGACGACATTTCCGTGAACGAGAGAAAAAAAATCTTAAGAAAATATGAGTGATTTATACTTAAGGCTCGGAAAAATCTGGTGTGAAAAACAAAATATCGGTCACAGAAAGATTAGGAGAAAATAATTAAATAGAAAGAGCGAATTATAGATGTGTGATTTACGGCACCTAAAAGAGAGGAAAATGGCAACTAATTTAGACATCCATTGAAATGGGAAGGAGGAAAAAAAATTAAGCCAGGAAAAATAATCAAGATAGAAAGGGGCACATGTTATATTAAAAGAGAATTTTCCCCGTTAGGAGAGGCAAGAAAGACAGAAATATGTCCATGCCAGACTGTGTTGAAAAATAAAATTTATCGACACAAATATTTAGAGACGAAAGACAAAAGAAATGATGTAATATTTCGAGGAAAAGGTCGAAAGAAAAGGTTAGAGATAAAGGGAATATTTAGTTTCGAAAACTTTTCTAACATTAATCAAAGGCTCTCAGTCTACCATTTCCAGTTCTTATTTTACTCAAGTGGAGAAGACGAAAGAGAAAAAAAAGGATGTGTTGGGCACCCTTCGCCGATTTAATTCAAAAATAAACCATGCNTGTTTCTTGGTCATTCATCCATCCGATCCCGAGATAAAGAGCCTTATTCTATGACTCATCGGATGGGGACCGGGGGATCGGAGGCTGGGGCCTGATCAACCCCAGAGCCCATCTCCCGGGGACCCTTGGACCCTGAACCTTCCCCAATTCCTAATCCCCAATGGACTACTCCCATCGGCCAAACCGGCACGCCACCGCTGGGCGACGTGTTACTGGTAGCACCGGATGGTTAACACGTCGCCCAGCGGTGGCGTCCGGTGCTAACCATCCGGTGCTACCAGTAACACGTCGCCCAGCGGTGGCGTGCCGGTCTGGCCGTCGGGAGTAGCCCACTAAACTAAAAATTTGGCCAATCCAAAAGCAAAGGAAGTCAAAATAATCAAAAATCTAAAAACATAAAATCTGAAGAACATTTAGACNATATAACAGAAATCCCAAAAATCAGCTCCAATTTGAAAATCAGTTGCCCAATAAATCCCCATGATTTACGAAAGAGAGAAGAGGAGAAAAAATAAATCCTAAATTTAAAAAGGGAGAAAAGAGAGAGAAAAACAACCCATCCTACATAAATAGCACACAATTGGCTTTCCAAAAACATAGCGGCCCATTAGCTACAAAAGGAATTTGTGTAAACAGACTTTTTTTTTGTTAGGGCCTAGGCCAATAAAGAACCCCCACTAAACTAAAAATTTGGCCAATCCAAAAGCAAAGGAAGTCAAAATAATCAAAAATCTAAAAACATAAAATCTGAAGAACATTTAGACCAAAAATCCGACTCAATTTTTGCCAAAAACAAAATAAAATTCATGCATAAAAAGTGTCCTTCATAACAACGCTACCGCAGCAAAAATCTAACCCACGTAAAACATATCTAAATCCTAGTCTCAGCTTACTGGGACATGAATAAAAAAAATCTTCGGCTTTTAAATAGCACTGGTTTATATTTTTCCTACTAGGCCATTATTAATTATCTAAAGTCGAGTTCAAACAGAACCCTTTTTAAACATCTTTCTGCTTGGTAAAAAAACCCCGCAACAACTTTTATTCTCATAAATGCCTAGGCAAAAACCAAATATATTTAAAATTACTACCGAACCTAAATTGAAAAACCCTAACACGAATATCGAAATCAATCTCGAACAAAAACCATGGTTCCGATTACACTCACTGAATTAAAGCACCCCCTAACCAGCTAAAGTAAAATAACACAATATATTTGAAAAAAAATGCTCAAAGCATTCGAGATTATAAGTCCACACTGAAAACCAAATTTTATTAAATACAAAAGAAAATTTTTGAAAAACGGCCTAGACGACATTTCCGTGAACGAGAGAAAAAAAATCTTAAGAAAATATGAGTGATTTATACTTAAGGCTCGGAAAAATCTGGTGTGAAAAACAAAATATCGGTCACAGAAAGATTAGGAGAAAATAATTAAATAGAAAGAGCGAATTATAGATGTGTGATTTACGGCACCTAAAAGAGAGGAAAATGGCAACTAATTTAGACATCCATTGAAATGGGAAGGAGGAAAAAAAATTAAGCCAGGAAAAATAATCAAGATAGAAAGGGGCACATGTTATATTAAAAGAGAATTTTCCCCGTTAGGAGAGGCAAGAAAGACAGAAATATGTCCATGCCAGACTGTGTTGAAAAATAAAATTTATCGACACAAATATTTAGAGACGAAAGACAAAAGAAATGATGTAATATTTCGAGGAAAAGGTCGAAAGAAAAGGTTAGAGATAAAGGGAATATTTAGTTTCGAAAACTTTTCTAACATTAATCAAAGGCTCTCAGTCTACCATTTCCAGTTCTTATTTTACTCAAGTGGAGAAGACGAAAGAGAAAAAAAAGGATGTGTTGGGCACCCTTCGCCGATTTAATTCAAAAATAAACCATGCGGTAAAATCAGCGCAAAAACCCGTAAAATGAGATTCTTTTTCCCCCATTCTATTCACTTTTACAGTACTATTTTACAATAAGGAACTCGCTTCAAAAATCATTAGAAAATGCATTACAAACGAGGGATTGTTTTAATTTTATGACCCGTAGGCGAGAGGGAACGGGACAGAGAAAAAGGAAGCTTTCCCTCCTGGCGGACAAAAAGTAGAGTCCGGAGAAGTCCAAGAATATGAATGACTGAATCTAAAAAAACCCATATGATGCCGAAGCATGTAACAAACACTAAAGTTTTAAGGCCCACCAAATGAAGCTTTAAAAAGGTTCACCCCAATAGTTCTTCTTTTTTTTGTATTAATCCCTAAGTCCACCCGCCAAAAGTTCATACTCAAGTTGGAACAAAGATGGAAGTCCTTGCTTCAAAAACAACTCAAGTCAGTCACATTCATCTCAAAAATCATAATGACTTAAAATATTCAGCCCACAAAAACTTTCATTTCAATGTAAAGAGACAAATTTACCCTAATTCCAGTTCGTACAAGGAAAATGGGGCTGATTAACCAGCTTTGAACCATCATGAAAATGAAGTTGTAATTTCAAAAAAAAAACTAAAATTCCAATTTTCTCCTGCGGTCCCTATCGGAAACGCCGAAATTTCTTTTTTTCGATCCATTCTCACTCAAATATATTTTCTCCTTTTACCTCCAAAATTGTTGAAATTGATCATGAGTAGTGAGAAATATAATATTTGAAATAATATTACATGGATAAGCTGATTTACAATTGATTTTAAGCATTTCTAAGATGTACTGGCTTTTGGCCAAGAATCTACTTTTTTGAGTCGAATGTCCTGGTTTTGAAAATTTTCAATTGGAACCCTCCCTGTTTAACCTTACCGTTAAATAAAAGAGATACATCATAATAAGTGAAAATTAAAAAACTGCAAACCGAAAAAAATGAAAAAAAACACATTAATCCAAACTTAATATGGTTACCAAGATAGAAAAATAGGGGAAGAAAAGAAAGAAAATAAATACAAATATGTCTCTTAAAATGCCGAAGCAAACAATTCAAAAAAATCAAAAATAAAATAAAATATTTCTAATAAAACTAGGATATTTTCCGCACAAAAAAATCATTTTCCCATCTACGCATTCCCCCCCCCCCACCAAAACGCTTAAGAACATCCAACAAAACAAAAAAATATTTTCTCTACCTCTTCGGCATTTTCCCGAAGAAGCATAACTTTTCTAGAACCTGAAGTGTGCTGAATCTACCGAAAAATAGTCTTTTTGCTAAAATGCAAAAATATGCAGTTAGAAATCCACACTAGAGGGTTGGGCCCATTGTTAATAAGTCCACGTCATCGATCATTCACATCTTCATTGCAAATATTAAGCAATCTTTCATGCATAAACCATAGCAAAAAAAAATTAATAAAATTTGATTTCTTCATGGTTTTTCTAAATTTAAATTGAAAATCAAATTCCTGGCAGTCAATAAAACAGCAAAAAAATGTTTTAAAAAAATCAGGTTTAATCTGAGCTCTACACAAAAAAAATCCTATACTTAAATATCTAAATGTCTGAGAGCTATATGTTAGATGTATTTGTCTTTAAAATCAAGTTTTGATCAAGAATAACTAAGTCATACAGCAAGGAAAACAGGAGAAAAAAATCCCTTTCCGGAAAAATCTTTTAACCAAAATATTTTCTCGCACTTACCGACTGTTTGAGCAATTATTCTGAGAAAAAAATATATAGAAATCGTAAAATGTCAAAGCAAAAACCTTACAAGAGGAGAATCTGTAAAATAATCGTTTTAGACAGGGCTCCCAGATGTTCTGATTTGTCAGAGGGTTCTGATTTTTTGACCTTGGTACTTATTTTGTTCTGCTTTTCGAAATTTCTGTAGAAATTCCATGAAAAGTGTCCAATTTTCTTGAGAAAAGGGACTAGTCTTTCAAAAATTTTCTCCGGTGACCCCTATCGGAACCGCTGGCATTAAACAGTATAAGAGAAAGAGTTGAAATTCTCAAAATTTTACGATGTGAAAAAGAGCAGGAGAGTGCCGAGGCAGATAAAGCTTATTATAAATAGGGCATCTAAAAAAACACAAAAAAAAAATCGCCAAAAAGGCATCAAAAATGGCGAAAAAAGGCACAAAAAAACGGAAAAAGGCATTAAAGATACAAAAAAATGGCTTCTAAAAATTCAAAATACTGCTATAAAAAAATTTTTTTTTAATTATGTTTCGTTCTTAGAAGCAATTTCAAATAAATAATTGCATAATTTTAAATGAAAAATTAGTTTATTCTTCTTACGAAAATTGGTCATTTTTTGCCTAAGGTGCATTATTTTTGGTTCGAATTTTTATTTTATTTTTCTATATAATTTTGAGATAACTTTTTCAAAAAAACATTTAAAAAAAAAATTCAAATTTGCTCCAAAAAGTCAAAAACATGAAAAAAAATATGAAAAGGCGAAAAAAAGGCATAAAAATCCCAAAAAGGGTCAAAAAGGCAAAAACAAATGTAAATTGGTGTTAGAACGGTTCTTAACAAAGCTAAAAATGCGTTTTACGTGGTTTTTAGGCCATTATGAGCCAGCAGAAAAATATTTGCCTTAAATTAGATGTCCTAATTATAAGCAGCTAAGAAGGAAGTTGACGAGGAAAGAAATCAGACACCAATATGTTTTAATGCTGCTTTCGCGTCCTAAAATTGGGGGAGCTCTAAAATAGATTTGGAATTCTCTGGCTCTGCGCTGATTATATTCTCTTATTCCTATTTGTTACAATAATTGATTTTGATGGACCTTATTCATGAGAAAATAAATCCCAATGAAGTTCTATTAACGTTTCTAAATTCAAAAGTTTAAATCCTTTGGAAAATTTCCGAAAGGGATCTTAGCACCTTTTTTTTGAAAAATTTGATTCAAAAGTTGCCGAAGCTTAGAAAGCGGAAGGAGTCCCAATTCTCTAAAAAAAAAACTCTCACAGTTGAATGCTACTGAGCCAGGTGCCATCAAACAATCGCTTCGAAAAATTCCGAGTTCAAAAAACCAGATTACCGTGAATTGCTGAAGCACTAACTACACGCATCGCCATCGGGGATCGATCAGCCCGCTTAAGAATCTACAACTAAAAGCGACCTTTTGTGAATGTTCTCCCTTTTTTATGCTATTTCACCATTTTTCTATTCTTTACGATAATCATGGCCGACAAAAACGAGTAAGTAACGAATGCTGTACGAAATGATAAGGTTCATGAATTTTGGAACATCTTTTGGCAGCGATTTTAATGAGCATGAAATTGGGAATGAAAAAGAAAATTAGAGGGATCAGACCAAGCTAGACTATAAAAGGCAAGTACGATGGCAATACCAGTCCATGATAAACGCTTGAAACAGAGGATTTTCTGCAGCGAATTCCTTATTGAGACCCGCTACAGTGAAAGTGCATGCATGGAGAAAAAGGAAAATCAAGCAAGAATATATTTTAGTGCAATATGGATGCGCGTCATGAGATCGCGGAGCTAAATACAAAAAAATGCGATTTTCAGGATTATTTACGCTGATTATAAGACAGCAGTGAAATGCCGAAGCAACAACTTGATCAGTTCCAAAAAAAAATGGCAAGGGATTAAAGGAGGAAAAAGGGGAAAACCGAAGATTAAGGGGAGAAAAAAAATTGACCAATTTTTAAAAACAAATGGGTCTGAAATTTCAAAACCTTCGCTTAAAATTTTCTCCGTGGCCCCTCGAAATACGGCGGAATCCTCATCAACTACAAGAGATGGCCATTTTTGAGAAGAAAAAAAAAATCTAAATTTGCAAAATTATCATCGGTAACCCATATCGTCCGCCGACTGACCTAGAAAAAAAAATTTTTTCTGGTTAAGCCTAGGACCCGAGTAGCCACCAAGCCGAATTCTGGACCCGCCCCTACTAGCCCGAGACGAGAAAAAAAAAATTCATCCTCCGCTAGGAAACAAAATTAAAAAAATAGGTACAGTAAGTACTATGAGAGAAAAAGTCCAAAGTCAACCTTTTTCTAGTAACCAAAGATAAGAAGAATGTCCTCAAAAATATTCCATAAGAAATTTCAAGACAGCCAAATATAATCAATGACCTGCCGAAGCATTCACAAAATTCATAAGCTTCAAATTGGAAATGGAAGAGAATACTATAATCAAATCAGTTTAAGCTAACAACAACCTTTTTTTATTGATAATTGAGCTGTCTATTTTTTTTTTTTGCTCGTTTTCAGATTTAAAATCCGCGTCAGAAGAATGTGGGAATTCCTTTAAATTATACTTTTTGAAGTGATTTCGGTTGCATTAGGTTAAATCCCCGCGCGACCATACATTTTGAGGAATGAGCAATTTGGAGGGGGTATTTATTTGGAGAGGGTGGAGGCACCACGCCTATGCCAAGGAACAATATGAAGGCGAGGAAAGGGAAAAGAAGGCGCCAAGCGCCGTCAAACAATCACTTCGAAACAATCCGACTCCAAAAACCCAAATTTCCACGTTTCTAACGCATACTTTTTAAAACCTAAAAGAAATTCATCCCCCAAAGATCAACGGTTAAAATTGATTTTAAATTGACTGATCAGATAAATGCCTAAGCATAGTTCAATTGAATTTTTTTCAAAGAGGCTCAGACAGGATTTTCCTAGTGTAAATGAGAACCTTCTTTGACTGAATTTATAATTTTCCCCTTCTTTTTTTTTGCCGCAAAAAATGTTCCTACTCACTTTCTGTCTCATTATCGCATTTTCCAGAATTCGTCTCAGTCGTGTTTTTATACTACTGGGGTGATTAAATAAGGTCTTTTTGAAAAGCTCAATTTGTTTTTTTTTTATTTTTGTCCTTTGGCGTCAGGCCTGATCAGGGGANTGGTCATTTTTTGCCTAAGGTGCATTATTTTTGGTTCGAATTTTTATTTTATTTTTCTATATAATTTTGAGATAACTTTTTCAAAAAAACATTTAAAAAAAAAATTCAAATTTGCTCCAAAAAGTCAAAAACATGAAAAAAAATATGAAAAGGCGAAAAAAAGGCATAAAAATCCCAAAAAGGGTCAAAAAGGCAAAAACAAATGTAAATTGGTGTTAGAACGGTTCTTAACAAAGCTAAAAATGCGTTTTACGTGGTTTTTAGGCCATTATGAGCCAGCAGAAAAATATTTGCCTTAAATTAGATGTCCTAATTATAAGCAGCTAAGAAGGAAGTTGACGAGGAAAGAAATCAGACACCAATATGTTTTAATGCTGCTTTCGCGTCCTAAAATTGGGGGAGCTCTAAAATAGATTTGGAATTCTCTGGCTCTGCGCTGATTATATTCTCTTATTCCTATTTGTTACAATAATTGATTTTGATGGACCTTATTCATGAGAAAATAAATCCCAATGAAGTTCTATTAACGTTTCTAAATTCAAAAGTTTAAATCCTTTGGAAAATTTCCGAAAGGGATCTTAGCACCTTTTTTTTGAAAAATTTGATTCAAAAGTTGCCGAAGCTTAGAAAGCGGAAGGAGTCCCAATTCTCTAAAAAAAAAACTCTCACAGTTGAATGCTACTGAGCCAGGTGCCATCAAACAATCGCTTCGAAAAATTCCGAGTTCAAAAAACCAGATTACCGTGAATTGCTGAAGCACTAACTACACGCATCGCCATCGGGGATCGATCAGCCCGCTTAAGAATCTACAACTAAAAGCGACCTTTTGTGAATGTTCTCCCTTTTTTATGCTATTTCACCATTTTTCTATTCTTTACGATAATCATGGCCGACAAAAACGAGTAAGTAACGAATGCTGTACGAAATGATAAGGTTCATGAATTTTGGAACATCTTTTGGCAGCGATTTTAATGAGCATGAAATTGGGAATGAAAAAGAAAATTAGAGGGATCAGACCAAGCTAGACTATAAAAGGCAAGTACGATGGCAATACCAGTCCATGATAAACGCTTGAAACAGAGGATTTTCTGCAGCGAATTCCTTATTGAGACCCGCTACAGTGAAAGTGCATGCATGGAGAAAAAGGAAAATCAAGCAAGAATATATTTTAGTGCAATATGGATGCGCGTCATGAGATCGCGGAGCTAAATACAAAAAAATGCGATTTTCAGGATTATTTACGCTGATTATAAGACAGCAGTGAAATGCCGAAGCAACAACTTGATCAGTTCCAAAAAAAAATGGCAAGGGATTAAAGGAGGAAAAAGGGGAAAACCGAAGATTAAGGGGAGAAAAAAAATTGACCAATTTTTAAAAACAAATGGGTCTGAAATTTCAAAACCTTCGCTTAAAATTTTCTCCGTGGCCCCTCGAAATACGGCGGAATCCTCATCAACTACAAGAGATGGCCATTTTTGAGAAGAAAAAAAAAATCTAAATTTGCAAAATTATCATCGGTAACCCATATCGTCCGCCGACTGACCTAGAAAAAAAAATTTTTTCTGGTTAAGCCTAGGACCCGAGTAGCCACCAAGCCGAATTCTGGACCCGCCCCTACTAGCCCGAGACGAGAAAAAAAAAATTCATCCTCCGCTAGGAAACAAAATTAAAAAAATAGGTACAGTAAGTACTATGAGAGAAAAAGTCCAAAGTCAACCTTTTTCTAGTAACCAAAGATAAGAAGAATGTCCTCAAAAATATTCCATAAGAAATTTCAAGACAGCCAAATATAATCAATGACCTGCCGAAGCATTCACAAAATTCATAAGCTTCAAATTGGAAATGGAAGAGAATACTATAATCAAATCAGTTTAAGCTAACAACAACCTTTTTTTATTGATAATTGAGCTGTCTATTTTTTTTTTTTGCTCGTTTTCAGATTTAAAATCCGCGTCAGAAGAATGTGGGAATTCCTTTAAATTATACTTTTTGAAGTGATTTCGGTTGCATTAGGTTAAATCCCCGCGCGACCATACATTTTGAGGAATGAGCAATTTGGAGGGGGTATTTATTTGGAGAGGGTGGAGGCACCACGCCTATGCCAAGGAACAATATGAAGGCGAGGAAAGGGAAAAGAAGGCGCCAAGCGCCGTCAAACAATCACTTCGAAACAATCCGACTCCAAAAACCCAAATTTCCACGTTTCTAACGCATACTTTTTAAAACCTAAAAGAAATTCATCCCCCAAAGATCAACGGTTAAAATTGATTTTAAATTGACTGATCAGATAAATGCCTAAGCATAGTTCAATTGAATTTTTTTCAAAGAGGCTCAGACAGGATTTTCCTAGTGTAAATGAGAACCTTCTTTGACTGAATTTATAATTTTCCCCTTCTTTTTTTTTGCCGCAAAAAATGTTCCTACTCACTTTCTGTCTCATTATCGCATTTTCCAGAATTCGTCTCAGTCGTGTTTTTATACTACTGGGGTGATTAAATAAGGTCTTTTTGAAAAGCTCAATTTGTTTTTTTTTTATTTTTGTCCTTTGGCGTCAGGCCTGATCAGGGGATATATAATTATAGGTCTTTATTTGAAAACTAGCAGTGAAAATTCCGTCTCGGCCCATTTAAAACAATTCTGCAACATAATAGAATGTATTACTGGGTCGACAGAGTGAGATCAATTTGCAAAAATTTTGAGTTAAGCATAAACAATGACAATACTGAACTATAATTACAAAACAACAGAATCACGAACATCGGACAGTACGGAGTTCGGTTTTTCGCGTCTGGTGTTCTATAGTAAGCCAAAAAGAACATGTATGATCGCTCGGCACCAAAAAGGGATGCAAAGTGACTCATTTTGGCCACCAATCAATAACCAAGAAAAATGCCTAGGCAATTGAATGACTCTTAAAACAATAAAAAAAATGACAATCAAGAATTCGGAGAGATTAAAAGAAACTTCTGAAGGAAAATGCCATTTGCCGAGGAAATGCATTAGTAAAAAGGCCACTGAAAAGAGCAGTGACACCTTCTCCGTCATCATCGGAAAATGAAACAGAAAATGAGGCAAAACAAAGAGGACATGAGAAATGAGTAAAAGCCACAAAAAAAAATTGGTGCTCGCGGCTGCGCTAACTGCATAATAGCGGGCTTGAAAAGACCAAATCCCACCCTCTCCGATGTTTCGTTGTCTGCGTTTTGTAAATCGATTTCCATTTCAAAGGCTTTTTAAATTTTTTTTTGACTGAAATCATGAACAAAAATGATTAAAAAAAACTAACAAATGAGAGGCTAACTGATGCAGCAATCCCTACAAACCATCAAAAAATAGCGGCAATAAATTATTCATTATCATTAAGCTAGTGAAAAAAAATAAATAGCTATTTTTCATTAAATATAAGGAGAGAGAAAAGACAAAAACTGAACAGAAAATGAGCCATATTTATCTCGCAAAGGCATATTTTTTAGACTTAGACAGCCTAAAGTACAAAACTTAAATAAATTTTAAGGCATCTTTCATTAATAATTTAGCTGTCTCCTTTTTCTGCTCGTTCACTTTTTGAATTAAATCCAATACGACATTCACACACATTCAACACACACTCAACCTGAGAAAAATCGAAGGCCAAAATCGTTCTCCCAACACCAAACTTATGTTTAGATCAGCGCAGAAACCCCATAGAAATCAACTTATTTTTAGCCCTATGATTTTATGACGCGTAGACACTCTGTGAAATGATGTTGTTGTCTGCTTCCTTTCTCTATTTACTCACTTTTTTTCGTACTATTCTATAATAAGGATTTGCTTCAAAAATAACGTAGAAAAGTCCATTTCTATCGGGCGCCCTTTTTAAATTTAGCTAAACTGAAAAATGCCTAGGCAGAATATTACTAGGATTCTATTTTAAGGCTCAGACTGAGGAATTTAAGAACCTTATCTGTTTGAGTTTACATTATGAAGCGAATCTTTCCTCGAAAAACAGAAAAATAGATGAAAAATAAAATGCGGTAAACGAAGGATTAGCGAATATTTAAAGATTAGCAGACAAAAAGGGAGTTTAATGAGAGAACTATCAAAATATCTATCAAAATATTCTGAGAGATTTCTCTCATTTATCAGGTTTAATGTGAAAATATTTGTGTGGTTCCAAAAATCCGAAAACCCATAAAAATGCCGAAGCAAGAAGTATGCATGATAAGGTAAAGTTTGCAGAGGAAATATGCTAGCGAATGACACTGAAAATAAATACGACTAAAATGGCCTTGAGAAACGCTTAGAACAAGGGATTTTCTGCAGCGAAATCCTCATTTTCGCTAGAGTAAAAGTAATGCACAGGGAAAAAGAAAGTTAGACAAGAATATATTTTAATGTAACATGGATGCGCTATGCGCGTCATAAAATTGCGGAGCTAAAAAATTGCAATTCTCAGGATTATTTATACCGAGAGAAAAAAAAAAGGTGGCAGAAGCAAAGAGACTTTCTTTGCATATGGTCGTTCGCTCTAATTACCAAACAACAGCTTATAGAAGACCGAATTCTACATTTTTCGATGTTTAGTTGTCTGTGTTTTGTAATTCGATTTTCGTTTTAGAGGCTTCTATTCTTAACTGCAAAAACAAATTCCGAAAATGAAAAATTCCCAAATAGGTATGTTGAAAATTCAGCATAAAAATGAGGAATTCTCACACCACAAAAAATGCCCAAAACATGCGGAATATGTCCGGACAAATGTAATAAAGAAAAAAAATTGATATGCACAATAAATCAAAAATATGCAGATATGAACGAAAATTTCCTAGCCTTCTGAGGTTTCAAAAAAAAATGATTTGCATATAAATCAGGAGGCTAGCCAGGACCGATGTCAGAGAGAAAGAGAAGAAGAAAAAAAAATTGGAGAGCCCAAACGAAAAAAAGAAAAAAAAATCTTTTAATCAATTACCCTTTTTCTTAAAAAACAAATTTTTCTTCTTTTTTTTAAATCCTAGTTATCATTTGGAGAATAAAATAAAAATAATTTTTCTTACCAGAGAATTGCCGAAGCGCAGCAGAACAACAGAGCAACAAAAGACCAACCAATCACCAGTCAAAGATGGGCCAAAAGTTCACTGCTGAAAAAAACAATGTTTTAGAAATTCTGATCAAAACACTCGTTAGGAAATAATTTTGGATAATGCGCAAAGATGGAGCCCCAAACATTAGAAAAAAAAATTCCTTAAAGATTCCATTAATGGTCCCTTCCAATGTGTTTGATGCAAAAGTCAAGTATTAATTCGCTAAAAAATGACAATTTTATCTCTAAAAAGTTCGATACCATTTTTTGACCCAGTTTAATTTTTAATTTCGCTCTCAAAATAAACGTTGTACTTTCAGTTGTAAGCTTTCTGACAAAAAAAAAGCAGAGGTATGATCTGTCCTTATTATGGGGCCGATCGTACAAAGCTAAAGTGTCCTTATTTGTAAATTTGTCCTTAATTTAGGTTTGGGAAATAATGCTCAGATTTTTTGCTAATTTATGATAAATGAAAAAAAATGTCAAACCAAAAAAAAACCGAAATTCTCAAAGGCTTTCCATAGCAGAACCAGGTAAAAAAATTTTTTTTTTTTTGCACTAACAACCGATTTATGGCAAAGAGACAAAAGGTTAAGGGAAAAGGAAAAACAACTATTTTGGCCAGACCTTTGAACAATTGAAATTTCACAATTATTTCTTACGGTCATAAAAAAAATTAATACAAATAGCATGTAAATTTTGCTCCACTGGTTCATAAGAAACAATTTATCCTTTTTATTGATCGAAAATTAATCCAAAATTTGTCCTAAATCAAGAAAAAAAAATTTGTTGCTTTTTCTTGAAAGAAATCCACTTTCTAGCAAACTTTTTCTAAAAAAAATTTCCAAAAATTGATTTTCAAGTCGTTTACTTTTATTTGGGGGAGGAAGAGGCCAATACCTGAGGTGATTCCACTCAAAATACCTGTACTGCCGAAGCTAGTTCAAAAGGGCACCAGTCGAACACCGTCGCAAATTGCCCAGCGACAAACAATGATCTGCCGAAGCTTATGCTGAAGAATGCCCTGGTTGGAGAAGCGAGAAAAACTTGAAATTTAGAGCTGAAAGTGAGGGAAAATAAGCAATATAAAATTCGATGATTCATATTGATGAACAAAGTCCGGTTTTATACGCGCACAAAAGTTCCCCAAAATTTCGCAAACATTTGCTCCAGTAAAAAAATGCTCACATATACCTAAAATTTCCAGAATGGCTCAAATTATGCCCAAAAAATATCACCAAATGTGACCTAAGAATGCAAAATTTTTCTGCTCAAGAATTAATTAAAAAACGATCTAAGGTATTTAACTTTAAAATTGGTTTCTTTTATGCGTTTTTCAAGATTTTTGGAAAACAATTCGATTTTTAATAATTTAGTCCATTTTCCACATATAAAAAAAATCCATTTTAGAATTTCAAAACAATTTACCAAAAATAAGATATCTTTCTGAAGATTCTCAAAAATTCGAAAATTTCACAAAAAAAATAAAAATCTGCTTAAAACAAAATCCAAAAATAGGCTCAATGTACTCGAAAACGCAAAATAGACAAAGTCCTGCACCAAGCCAAAAAAATGTAAACAAAATACAGATTTCATAAGTTTTTTGAATGTATTTGGCCATTTTCGAGCCTAGGCAATTGGTAAAGATCAATATGTAAATGTGACTTATGGAGGAAGAGAGGTGAAATGGAAGATGTTGAGAAAAAGTAAGATGACTGGACAACCATCAACAGCACAAAGAATAAGGGATGAGATGAAAGTATGCTGACCCATCCCTTGGTGCTTTGCATTAAGATGGGGGAAGGGACAAAGAGCATTAGGGCGGATGAAGGCTCAAAAGATAAAATCAAGGCGGAAAAAGGGAAAGAGAGACGGTGGAATGGGAAAAACTTAAGGAGAAGGATGATGCAATAATTTTTCCATAATTCACGTGATTGACCTCCTACTGTATTTCATTAAGCTGTTAAGTTCTTTCCTGCCGAAGCAAAAAAAAATCACGACTAATGTAAAAAGCATTTCTACTAGAAAGTTGAGAAAAGGAATCCAAAAGAAGCAATTAATTAACAGAAAGTGAACATGCGATAAAAATTGGGCACCGATTGAATTGCTTTGAATCCTCAATCCTTCGAAGCAAAACATTTTAAAGTGACAGAGAAAAATAATGGAGGAGGGGTGTACACAGAAAAAGGATGCAAAGAGAAAGTTCATAAAAGAAAACTCCCTCTTTGAGAAAAAATCCTATTGCCCAAAAATAAATTTCTAATTCAATGAATTTTTGTTGTTTGTATTTCTTGCTAAAAATTTGAGAAGAGGATTCCAATGAGAGGAAAACTTAAAAAGGAAATATTTTTCATGAAATGCCGAAGCAAACAAAAGGGTTGTCCAGGGTTAAAACTCCTTTTAATCCTTTTTCTAGACCGTTTGAAGCTCAAAAAAAAAATCATTTTCCGGAGTTATCAGCTTTGGCAGCTATTTGTTTTGCTAAGGGTAGCTTCAAAAATAAAACGAATTTTCTTTGACTTCCCGAAGGATTTATTTTAATTTTCATTCGCTCCAAAATAAATGCGCAAATCAGCTGCCTTTTCCGAAAATTTGGCGCGCAATTCATTTTTTTTCTCCGGAATTTTAGCGCGAAAAGTGCATGCCTCGAGGTCTTACAGACAAATAAAAGATTCATCGGCTTTCAGTCGGAAATTTAGCGCTTGATTTATCGGCCCTTTTTTTTAAATTTGGCCCGCAATTCATCGGCTTTTTGCCGGAAATTTAACGCGCAAGTCATCGGCTTTCTGTAGGAAAATTGGCGCGCGATTCGTCGGCCCTTTGCCGGAAAATTTAGTGCGCAGTTTGTTGGCCTTTTTGTCGGAAAGTTTGGCGCGCGAGTCATCGGCTTTCTGCCGGAAATTTAACGTGCGCAATTCGTCGACTTTTTGCCTGAAATTTAGTGCGCGATTCGTCGGCTCTTTGCCGGAAATTTAACGCGCAAAAATGCCCCGGGGTCTTTTCTCTTTTCTGCCGAAGCAAGTCTTACCTGGCCAGCGCTTTTCTTACCCCCTTACCTTCCTGTCTCCCTGGCCGCCCAGGCCGATGGACCGCTTTCCCAACCTGTTTAGGCCGAACCATCCGGTGCTACCAGTAACACGTCGCCCAGCGGTGGCGTGCCGGTCTGGCCGTCGGGAGTAGCCCATTGGGGATTAGGAATTCGGGAAGAGTACAGGGGGTCCAAGGGTCCCCGGGAGATGGGCTCTGGGGTTGATCAGGCCCCAGCCTCCGATCCCCCGGTCCCCATCCGATGAGTCATAGAATAAGCTCTTTATCTCGGGATCGGATGGATGAATGACCAAGATACAGCGATGAACAAGCCTTTTAAGGCGATCGAGTGTGGGAACGGAGGATGAGAAAGATCAGAGTACAGCGGAAATGGTGAATAATAGAGATGAGAGGGGACCTGGGAAACTCTCAGCCTTACATGGTGAATAATAGAGAAGAACGGGGACCTGGGAAACTCTCTGCCTTACATCTCCCTTCCCCCATTAGACCGTCCCTGGTCTATAAATCAAAATTTTCTAAATTTCGTCAATTTCCCTAACCCACGGAAACACACTAAAAAGAACCTAAACAACTTTTTACTCTCTCTCTTTCTGGGCTATTTATGCCAAAGCCAGCCCCACCACTCAAACAGGATCGTCCCTGATCCTAACCAGCCCAAACCATCGCCGAAGCGCACGGGCAAATTGCCGGGGTATCCGCCGAAGCGCCCCTCTTGGCCACCAACCGCACTACTCTACCAAAATGCCGAGGCAAAATCAGCTCAATCTAGTGCGTTTCCGTGAGAAAACTAAAAACCCATAAAATCTGCCTAAGCTTAGCTCATTACAAAAGAATCTAAATCATTCGCAAAAAGATAAGAGCTAAGATCCAGGTCCCCAATAAAAATGAAATGAGTGAAGAAAGGAGAAGACAAAACGAAGTGTAAGGGTAGGGACAGCACATCAGCAGCCAACAGATCATTATCCGAGGTGGTACATCCGCAGGAACATGTGGGTGTCGAAGCAGCCACACAGCAAAGAGACATCACACCACAGCCAGAACAGTGCCGAAGCAGGAACACACGGGAACTCCGAAGAGCCAGAACAGAGCACGCAGAGCGGGAAAGGAGATGTAGCTGAGCCAGTGCAAAGTTGGTTGCCGAAGCTGTGTTGAGAATGGACACCAGTGCAGATGGAAAAGGCAGGGCATAGAAATGGGCAACAGTGCACACCGCCCAACATGTAGTCGGACACCAGCGCAACAGAAGCGGCCGAAGCACATGGACACCACCTGAAAATGGGAAAGGGGTGTTAGGACTAGTTTGTTCATTGATATTGAAAAACAAACCATCAACCTTACCAACAATGGAGCGGAGTGGAGATCAGATGGGGCCAGAAGAGAAGGAAGGAAGGAGGGTGAGCTAAATAAAAAGCACTTATCTATGCTAAAAACCCAACACCCCAGTGAACCAACTGAACAGCAAAAGGACATTGGTGACGAAGTCCAAATCGGGGAGAAGGGAGGGTTAACTTAAACAGAAAAAAAAACCTAAGACCCCAAAACATCCCCAAAATAACCAAACCACCGAACCGAAAAACCAAACATACCGAGAAGGGGATGAGATGCGCAGACACAATGCCGAAGCCCCATACAACGGCACACAACCCGCTAACGCAGGCCAGAATACCAGCCAAGGCCGGTGCTCGCCCGGGAAATCACGCAGTCGGCCTCTTCATCAAGCTCTTCCTCAGTCCACGGTGCCACAACCGCTCTCACCACAGTCCTCACCCGGACGTCACCAGCTCTCCTTGCCGCATCAGCCGTCGGCACCACATAAGTGACGCCGTGCCAAGGAGTCCAACACTCTACCGGCAACTCTGCAACTTTCACTTCAACAAGCATCCCGAGCTCAAAGCGGCCTAGGCCCCCAATCCCTTCCACATCCTCTTTTCGGAAGCGCACATTCCGTCCATTGGTAAGCTCGACGTCTAGCCCACAGACGGCCCCTGTGCCTCCGGTCCGGCTGAATCCTACCACCATAGCCATCTCCGTCCACTCCTCCGCCGAAGCGGTCCTCTCCACTTGTGTTGCTCGCCAAGGTGAGTTCCAACGCTTCACATCGTTGCTCCAGTCACCGAAATGATCATCCGGCCAGACTCTCCCGAGTTCCTTCACCACCACCACGTCTCCAAGCCTAGCTCCGCCGAGGCGTTCATCCAGCCTCACGAGATCCGGCATCCCTGCATCCCGATTTGGAGACGGCAGTGCCGCCAAAACAGGAGCCGCATCCTGTTGTGCGACCATGTAGTTCGTATGGTCAACCGTAATCCGCTGGCCAGGCACGACGAATGGGAGCGCTGCAGTCATCTCTTCCCCACCACAGTGCCGAAGCAAAAACGACGAGGTAGAGAACTAAACGAAAACAAACACATTCTATTAATTCCATCAAGGACAATAAGACATACAAGTACCCACAACTCCCAAAAAGAAATGAACAAGAGAAAACAATGCTCTAATCTGCCGAAGCCCTACAATCAATCTCCCAACACCTATTTTCAGCCTATTGATGCCGAATTGGCCCATTCATCACCGCTCCACCTCTTCTGATATACTGCCAATCGGCCACTCTCACTCTAGTCAAACGTCTCATCCAGAGCTTAGTGTTCTTGATGGAATTAATAGAATGTGTTTGTTTTCGTTTAGTTCTCTACCTCGTCGTTTTTGCTTCGGCACTGTGGTGGGGAAGAGATGACTGCAGCGCTCCCATTCGTCGTGCCTGGCCAGCGGATTACGGTTGACCATACGAACTACATGGTCGCACAACAGGATGCGGCTCCTGTTTTGGCGGCACTGCCGTCTCCAAATCGGGATGCAGGGATGCCGGATCTCGTGAGGCTGGATGAACGCCTCGGCGGAGCTAGGCTTGGAGACGTGGTGGTGGTGAAGGAACTCGGGAGAGTCTGGCCGGATGATCATTTCGGTGACTGGAGCAACGATGTGAAGCGTTGGAACTCAC